>VYZR01031226.1:25862-43630 GCA_013400675.1 Oxylabes madagascariensis
CTGCAATGCTTTTATGTGCTCCTTTTGGAATACTATTCCCACAGGTGAATGCTCCATGTTGGCAGGAACATCTTCCTGGTGTGAAAGTGCTTGAATTGAAATGGAAATGAAATTTCACAAATCAAAAAAAGCCGTAAGCACTTGCTAATTGTACTTGGCTGCACAAGAGTGAAAAAAATTATTCTCTCTTCTCTGGATGGAAAAATCCAATTGATCCATTTTCTGAACAACTGTCTGCAAGATCCATCTTACAGCTTCCTTCCGTACAGAGGCAAACTGTTTTCCTTTTGCAAAGGCACTACCAGACTATAGTAGAAAGGACAACGTGTCTTGGGAGACACTCCTGCCAGTGCTAGTGGAAAGAGATGAAGAAAATGAACAACAGTTGGTGACCCTCACACCATCAGCCTTCACCAGATAATCTATAAATAACTTCAGAAACAACTGTTCCCTCACCACAAAGTGACTAACTGAAGAATTCACTCATAAATATGCTCTTTTCCTCAAACCTTCAGCCAAAATTAGGGAAATAAAGAAGTGCCATCACTTGCCCACAGGNTACATCTCACATCAGTTAGATGGTACTTTTGCAGGTTTTTACACTTGTCTGTAATATGCCAAGGCTTTTTTCTATGAATACCTACATATGTTCTGTCTCATAAGGAGGGTATCCTTCAGCTGTATCAGCCCCTCTTCATAGTTTTAGTGAATTTTCTTTTTCTAATTTGAAAACCCCATTTTCTACATAGAAACAGGACATTTTGCTGCAGTGCTTTGATCTCAGCACACTTTCGCTGAATCATAGGTGTTTCACGTGGGTTTGCTTTCCCAGCTTTGATTGTTTAGGCTCCTTTCTCCATCAGGTGATGCATTCATGCATTGCCTTTTCTTTACCATGAAAAGTAATTGGACATATGACAAGACAGACTTGTGAGATACTGCGTCATAAGAGAGTGGTTTTCATGCTCCTCCTAGTCTTTGAAAAAGAGCAAAAATACCCGAAGCAGAAGATAACATGAGAAGGAAGTTAAAACAATTTTCTGGGTTATTTTGCTTTTCTATAGCACTAATTCATTGCTGCATGATCAGCAAAAACCAAGCAGGGCCAATGGCAGTGAATTTGGAAGACCCAGGAAAAAACATGATATCTGCAAGACTAAGAAATGCAGGTAACAGATTATACTTGGTGAAGTATAGATACTTGGCACTGAGATACATTTTTTAAGCTCAGAAATAGACATGGACTCTGTAGGGAAACAGTCCTGGTCTCCTTTCAGAGATGAGGCACAGAAATTTGCAACTGGAGCAAGCAATCTGGGTGTCCTTTAACAGTTGGGTGTGACATTGTGAGGTTTTCCATCATGATCAGAGACAGTCTAGTTCCAAAAATTATTCAGGACAGAGGGAACACAGTGCCCTTCTGGAACGTAGAAAATGAGGACATGGAGGGCTCTCAGGACAGCCAAGCCCAGAAGGCAGGTTGCACTAAGGCTTCTCAGGCATCCACAAAGAGCTGTTCTGTGGGGCCAGTGAGAACTCAGTCAAAGTTTCTTGTATGCTGAGGTGAGTGGGGAAGGCTTGACTGCTCAGTAAAGCACACAGAAGACATATTGATGATCTCTGCCTGTGCAGGATGTTTGAAATTTACACCCTGTCAGAGTAGCGGTCTGTGCATGACAGGTGCCTCCAAGGTAAACCTGGGCTTGACACAGCCTGCAGGTAATCCCTGTGTTGTGATCAAAAGGAGAAACCCCACATTCTTCATGAGGGGCTCACTATGGGTGTGCAACAGTATTGCTGTGTGTGCACAGGAGAGGCCATTTGCAGGACTTCTGCCATTAGGAGCAAGGTGGCCAACTGACACGCAGATCCCAAGAGCTGACTGGGCTTGAGTTGGCCACCAGGCATTTTTTAAGACAAAGTTTCAGCTCCTATCAGCTATCACTGCCCTACTGATAATGGGGTCATTTCTATTTGCATTAACAGAAGATTCTATTTAGATTTAATTACAGATTTGCTACACTCATGCCTGTGGTGATGGGGACAGGGCATTCAGGGATTTGGGGAGTAGATCAGATGTTGAAGCAATTTTTTCATCTCAAACCCACCTCTTACAGCAAACAACTAAATGCTCTTGAGCATGCTCACTCTTGCTGAGATACACGGGCTTTAGTTTCTTCCTCTGAGGAGCTAATTAGTTTTGCACAGAAAAGACAGATATTATCATGTACTTTCAGCATTTATGGATGCTTTATTTTAAAATGCTGGTCTTCCCAGAAGCAGTATGGCAACCATACAGAAATCCAGCCTGGAGTCTTTAAAATATTCTAGGCTTAGTGTGTCCATGGCTGATAGCAGATATTGTCTGGTATGTTCAGCTGGTATACCCAGGTAGGATCAGGCAAGTGTTTATAAACCAAGAGAAGTGTTAAGCACAAGCAGACACAGTACAGTAAGTAGCTGACAAACAGACACACAGAGTTCCTGCAACAAAACAGAAAGATAAATGCACAAAAATAAAATTATAGACACTGTAAGAAAGCTCTATTAATACTAAAAAGTATCAGAGCATATAATCTTGTAATTTCTTGCCCTGATCAAAGCAGAATCTTTTCTTCCTGTTGCTGGCAATATTGAATATATGGCAATATTGAATATTCAACACTTAACAATGGCTCTTGCCACCAAAGGTTTTGTGGTGTAAACACATAAGGACACTGAGCAGAGAAAATTAATGGTATCATCACTTTACAGGTGGGCAACTGAAGCCTGAAGGGAACGAATTTGCCTGAGGTCATTGTTAGTCCTGTCAGTGCTCTTGGTCCACACCACTTCTCCATTGTTCTGTTCCGACAACCCCTGCAATGCTTTTATGTGCTCCNAAACTGTTTTCCTTTTGCAAAGGCACTACCAGACTATAGTAGAAAGGACAACGTGTCTTGGGAGACACTCCTGCCAGTGCTAGTGGAAAGAGATGAAGAAAATGAACAACAGTTGGTGACCCTCACACCATCAGCCTTCACCAGATAATCTATAAATAACTTCAGAAACAACTGTTCCCTCACCACAAAGTGACTAACTGAAGAATTCACTCATAAATATGCTCTTTTCCTCAAACCTTCAGCCAAAATTAGGGAAATAAAGAAGTGCCATCACTTGCCCACAGGCACAGGGAGTCCACATGACTTTGGTCCAGGCAGGTGAAAGTCCACCAGCAACCCCTCAGTATCCATCTGGTGAGGGGAATATGGCAGAGAAGTCGTTTGATGAAGGGCTGACAATGGAGCACCCAGGGGGAGCAAAACAGGTGGTTAAACTTTCAGCTTTCCTGCCTTTCTTCTTCAGGTGGAAGGAAGAAGGAGACATTTGCCAGCATGCACAAAAATTGCTGCTATCTCAGAGGTGACAGGTGAGCAGATTCATAAGGAAATGTACTTGAGGCCAGAACAGTGTTTGCACCCAAATTGCTTCAACCTACTGATCCACTAAGTTTGCATACACATCACTCTACACTTGCAGCACATTTCTCTTTTTGCTTACACTGTTTCTCCCATGATGTTCCAGTACTAGTCAGAATGATCTTATCTCCATGGTGTTCCAGGTGTAACTAAGTAAGTGTGCATGCAAAGAGAACATTCTACCTACCCAAGAGAGAAGCAGAATATTTTTTGGTAGCTGGATTTCTGGGTCTAGAAAGGGAAAAAAAGGACACAAATCACTTTGAAAGTCAGTTTTCTGATTTCTAGGACAAGAAACATTGAACAATTGATAAGGGTTTGCACACTAACAAAACAGAGCAAGAAGTAGAGACCCTGAGACAGAGGAACTGAGTGATACAAGGAACCACCGGGGTTGAAAATTACAAAAAATTAATCTAATAAAACAAGGAGGTGTCCAGCTTGAAACAAAGAGAGATGGAGTGTGCTCTGCAAGTGCAGGTATAAAAAGAGCAATGCAGCTCTTTTTTACCCCGTTCACCATAGCTGTCTTCTGGGTGGGAGAGCTGGGGCTGTTGTAGGCCTCCTCTCTTTCTTGGCTGTGGAGAAAAGAAAGACCAACAGAGATTGCCTCTAACTCAGCTCATTGCAAGTGCTCGTTAACTAAAACTGTAGAGCTACAGCACGAGGAGGAGCTGCAACCTAACAGATACCCTGGTTGTGGAGAAGAGTTTCTTACTGCTTCCCGTTACAAGGCAATTGCATTAAAAAGTATCTCACAGCAGCTGCATAAAGGGTAAATACTAGATTGATGGCAAAGCCAAGCAGCTCCTTTGAGAACTTTGTAAGAAATATTTAATTTCTCCCCACCTCCCAATTCCCTTAATCTGATTTTACTAGACTGAACATGTTTTGGTTTCTTCTCTCTAAAAGTACATGTTGCTTTGTTTTGTTTTGAACCTCTCTTTACTTTGCTTTGACTGGGCAGGAGCAAGGCCCTCAAGAGCATGGTGTCTGGGGACAGCTTTCAAAAAGCATCTGTCTCCAGCAGCCCCTAGGCACTGGAGAACAAAGGATTCCAAAATGCAATCAGCCTTCAGGAGCAACAGCAAGGACAAGGAGAGGTACACACCAAATTTTGTGGCCAAGCACTGATACCACTTGACTGTCTTAACAAGATCAGGATTTTGGTTTTTGACAGCTTTTACTGCCAGGCTGCTCAAACTCCCTCTTCCATCAAAGCACATGCTTTTTATCTTGTGCATTCTTTTTCATCTTCTCCTCCCTTTACCTGCTTCCTGCTCCCAAGGCTTCTGTTGGAATCTGAAATTCCTTTGAGTATTTTCTGTTAACAAAAAGAAAGAAAATTATTTCCATCATGATCATTTCAGGGCTGCTATGCTATATACAACCCTCTGCTGCATGTTATCCAACCATCTACAGAGAGCCTCAAACTTCTTGTGGCGGGATGTTGTACCTTCTCAAGTGTTCGTAAGCACCTAATTTGGGAACCCTTTTTACTTGGTCCCCTTTCATAGGAATTACTGCATGGAACAACTGAATTCATGGGTTCGTCCAGTCTTGGATAACAGGCAAAACTAAGCAATCCTGAAGTTTCCACACAGTGGTAAGAGAACATAGCAGCAGCATAAAGCTAACACTATTTAGATGGTTTTATTGTAGGAAGTATTAGTATTACTGGGTTTCCCCCATCAAATGTGCCACCATGGTGGCAAGGTAAGATCAGGTATTGTCTGCTCTGATAACTTTGCCTAGTTAACAGTGGTTTGTGTGTTGCACCACAGTAATTAAAATAGAACTGTAGTTCCCCTAAGGTGTGGGGGTAGCTGTACTATTCCAAGCAGTAGATTTTCTTCAAAGTGCTTGTTGTTTTAAGCTTTGTATTATAATTCAGCCTCTGTTCTTACAGTTAATGCTGTGCATACATAATGTCATTGCACAGCTCTTCTCTGCAGAACACAAAACAAAAAACTGAATCACAAACCACTTTAGAGAACTGAAAGAGGAGCTTTTAAACTGGGCTCATAGTTCCTGCTGGCACACTGTACTTGGAGCTTAATTTGGGAGTGATTGCTAGAAGGAATACTTAAGCCCTCGTGTTTTTTGGAGTTGGAGGATTTCTGCGTTGCGGTGCTGTTGGGAAAGGGGAGAGTCACAGTGAGAAGCCCCGTGCTGGGCTCTGTACTTAGATGTGGTGCCTTGAAATTCAGAAATCCTGCGTAACCTTGTTACTTAAAGGAAACTACAGTCTAGTAGTGAGGTGAAGGGGGAGCATGGTTTAAGTGTCACTTGAACTCTTTCCATGAAGAGAGAGCACTTGCTCTGAAAATAAGCATGTAGCTGCAGGCTGCTGCTGTTCAGGCTGCTGGTTTTGCTTCTTACTCTGCAAAGTAACGCTATGAACCTCTTACAGGTGATTAGGAAAGAGAATTGAAATGAATATCTAGGGCATGCCCTACAACTTTGGTGTACTGAGTAAAAGATAATTTTGCTCCTGGAACCTGCTGAAAAATGAGATGGGACTTTCCAAATCTAAATGTCATTTACATTTCTGTGGTTGGGTGATTATGTGATAGAAAAATAAGCTGTTCTATATAAATATGAGGTGCTTGTTTGATGCTGCATAAACCATATTAAGTTACAATCAATAGCATGTACTTCATGTAGGGCAGATGTGGAAACATTCTGGATACTGTAAAAAAGAAACACGGAATAGAGGGCATTGCTAATACTTACGACCCAATTAGTTCAGGGTGCTTGAGCTGCTTGTACAAGTGGTTTATTTTTATCTGCATGTCCTTAAAAGTTCAAAGGAAAAACAAACAGTATTAGTCCATTGGTCTGGTGTGCAATAAAAGTCAAGTCAGAGCATATTAGCATGAGATCAGCACCAGTGCTGCCCTTGCAGATATTATATCCTGCTCTCCCAAACTCGGTCTGATAGAAATCTACAGGTATCTGCCCTCCTGCTGTTAGTTTTATTTGCAGTAACTTTCTGGATGACTTATGTTCCCAATAAGGTTAGTTGTTTTAAAAACACTCTTGATGGTTTGCAGACTATGGTCTGAAAAACCCCTAACCTGAAACTTCTCAGTGTTGCGTTATTTTTGTATCCTGGAGACTAATGGCAGGCCTACTCCCCACACTCTTACCTGTGGTAGATTTGACTCTATTGTATCTCTATTTGATGCTCTTGTAACTACCTTTGTAAAACATGTTCTAGAATGGTAATGGTCGAAATGAAGAAAGAGCACATACTGTTATATGCAATAAAATGTCATACCTTTAAGATTTTTTCCTGTTGTATGAGTAATTCTCTTCCTTCCAATATTCTGTTTTTTTCCTAAAAAAACAATAAAAAACATAACTTGTTGAGGGAAATGTTTTAATATTAAAACTACTGTTGGTTATATTTTCAATGTAAAGACACCACTAAAAAGCTACAAACCAGCACTTTATATCCATCAAACATTTATCAGAAATGAGGATTATGTGATCACGCTGTGTGTTTGACAGTCTTTCTAGCCCTAGAAATTGTAGTTGGTCTCAGCAGTGAAGGAAAATCTTACAGAAATAAAATTCCTGTCTGTTTGGTAAAAAAAGGCAGCAGGATAGGAGACAGAAGCTGAAGCTGGTGCCCATGCTGAGATAAATGCTCTGAGGGTGGCTATAACTTTTATCAGACCCAGAGGATCTACAGAGGCAAGCTGCTTGTGACCGCTGGGAAGGCATTTTTTCATTATCAGCA
This sequence comes from Oxylabes madagascariensis, assembly GCA_013400675.1. Taxonomy (NCBI): domain Eukaryota; kingdom Metazoa; phylum Chordata; class Aves; order Passeriformes; family Timaliidae; genus Oxylabes; species Oxylabes madagascariensis. Next base: position 33,069 of record VYZR01031226.1, read on the forward strand.
GGGACTAATGCTCTGCAGTGCCTGCGTTTCGTGTCAGACTGGTGTGACAGGCAGCTCACTGGGGATCAGTGGTGCTGCAGAGTCATCCGCAGCCCTGCTCAGCCATGCTGGTGTGAGCTAATGCTGGGGTGAAGGTGGAAGGGGGACAACTGCCTGTGCGTTCATGGGCTTGGACAAGATGCCACTCATCAACCAAGCTCCTGGTTCTTCTGTCCCCACAAACATTACACAGGGCCCAGTAACTTGTGGGGTGCAGAACACCCCGAGCAGATAAACATTCTGAGGACCTGGGGAGTGCAGGAAAGCCCTGGTGGGACAGGAGCTGAGTGTAAGCCCCCAGGGTGCCCTGGCAGCCAAGAGGAGCAGCACCTCCCACTTCTGCAGGCAGAAGCACGGCCTGAGGGAAGGGGTTCTCTTCCTCCTCTTGGCACTTTTTAGACCATGTGTGGATGCCACATTCCCCATGGTACCTGATGGATGTCACTGAACTCTGGTAAGGCCACAGAGTGGCCAGGAGGATGGAAAGGCTCTGTCTCTAGGGGTTTTGCAGCCCAGCTGGATGCAGCCTTGAATGCCGTTCTCTGAGCTTTGTGTGGGAGATCAGACCAAACACACCCCCCACCCCCAATCCCTTCCCACCTGAAATACTCTGTGATCTAATGACTCTGCTGACTCATAAATCAAGATGGCTTGGTTTATGGAGGCCTTTCCTATATAAAAGTGTTGCTTTTCTGTAGCATTGCATGACATCACAGACACATGCACCATTTCAAAATTTTGCTGTAGATTTTGTTATGACAAGTGCTTGCATTTAATTGTTTTGTTGGGAAAAAAGATCAACTGTTCTTACTGCACAAAAAGAAACAATCAGCCAGTCAAGGGGAGGGGGAGAGGCAGGAAAATTAATTTGTAAGTCAAAACACTCTGTTTTGTTTAGCAATGCTCTTTTACAAAATCTTATGATGGTTGAAGGAATGTGGAAGATTTTAGTTCAAGAAGGCTTATTTAAATCCCAGCTGTGTGTCTAGAAACCCAAGGTACCTTCCACTGGAGGGAGAAACCAATGTGCCAGCTATCCTCATGCTTTTATTTGGTAAAAACCACGAGAAGAAAGCCTCTTGTCAGGAAGTCATGGTTGTGTCAACAAAATAGGAGATTAGGAAAACATACATTTGAAAACTGTTGTGTTACCAGCTGATATTTGTGAAAGAAAGGTGGACTGTGTAAATCTCGGTGTGGATAACTCTGTGCCTTGGGACCAAACAATTTGGGATCCACCTTGATCAGCATTAGAAGAGTCCCCAAAGACTCAGTAAGCCACAAACTTGAATTTGCTGTGACTCATCCAAAAGTCTGTACTCAAGACGTCCTTGCACTCAGGGACAGAACTGATGGGGGAGTTTTTTCATGCCAGTGATAGCCAGCAAAACCTCTGCTGTGCTGTTATCTGGACAGAGTTACACATCACAGAGCTGCCCTGACGTGATCTTCATTGCTCCAGGGCAAGTCCAAACTTACAATCTATTTTTAATAATTTTCTGGTTGACTCTCACACTAGTTCATTTCTTCACTATTTCTTTCTTCACAAGATCATTTTCATACCTTTACAAGTTTCTCATTCATTTCTTCCAATCTTCTCAATGGCTCCTGCAAACACACCTGTGAATAAAAAGGGTTAGCCATGGGTGAGGGTGGACAGAATGAGACACAAGGCAGTCACAGGGTTAGTGAGATGGGAGACCAAACACAAGTCTTGATGTAAGTTTTGCATGTCTCAATTCCTAACTATAGATACTCTTAATGTTAATTATGCTATTTGGTTTTATTCCTTACAAAACCAAACCAAACCAAACCAAACCAAACCAAACCAAACCAAACCAAACCAAACCAACAAAAACCCAAACAAACAAACAAACAAACAAACAACAACAACAACAAAAATCAATTTTTTTTATGCCAGTTATTTGGGTTTGTTTTACAAACCCAAGAAGATGAACGAAATGTGTGTATGTTTATGAATTCAGCCTTACTGCAGTTATACATAGAAACCAGTGGAAGAGCCAGCTGAACAATAAAAAACGTCTTCCTGCTTGTTTTTACCAGTAGCACCAACTCTAGTCTCTGGCATTCTTGTGCTTGTGTCTAAACTGAAAAGCTTATAAATGAGGAACTGGATTTTTCTTTATGCGTGTAAAACACCTAGTGAGGACCCTGCATACCACAGGTTAGTTCTGGTTTTATTACCAACCAGTGTGTCTTCCACTTGCATTCTTCCCCAGAAAAATGCTCTTGTTCAAGTTAACCAACCCTTGAGAAAAAGGGGTGTTGGGACATTTCTGGGCACCAAGTAAAAATGTGCAAAATGTGTGTCCTACACAATTTTTCAAATCATTAATAGCAGGGTAAGTTATAATTTATATAACTATATAAATTTATATAATGACCACTTGCCTGTAATTCTTTTATGTCCTCTGAACACAGAACATGTTGATGCTTGAGAAATCTGTATTCATGGAATATAGCAATCTAAAAATTGAAATCAAATATATGTCATGAAAAATTTGAAAAAATATATGTTATTAAGAACCAAATAATGCAGTGAAGTGTAGGGTTTTCCCTCCATTGTCTTTATACAAGGATTCTTGATTCTTTAGACCTGTGCAGTTTTTTCAGAAGAAATGACAGAAAGTTCCCTTGTGAAGCCTAGTTGCGAAATCAACTTGCACAAATATGTAAAGATTTCTAATTGTCTTTGCAGGAACAGTCGTTTTAGTTATGCTTTCCATTAAGGACATGATTTTCAAAACATGCCAGAAATATTAAGACAACAATAGGTGTCACTTAAGAACAGTGGAAAGATGAAGGCTATTCTCAGGGTAAGTCCTTAAATACTTTAAAACATATTTGACATTATTTTCCAGTTGTTTTTAATTGTCAGGAAATTCACAGTATTTGGAAAGTGCATAATGTACGTACATTCCTTTTTTGCAATTAGCTAAAGTAGAATACTGCCTGGTCTCACAAGTTTTCTTTTGATGTGTTGCTGTCTGTAAATATGTTTGTGTGTGCTTCTATGCATGCTCTGACCCCTTCCCTGCCCAGAAGCACATGAAACAGAGAGTGAAAGGTATTTTGAATCACCTGGAAAAATTCTGCCAACTGCAGTGAGACCAAGGCAGTGTAAATGACTTGCTCACATGCTCACCATGAATCAGCTACAGGTATTATAAGATGGTTTGGGGTCCTTGGCCAATAACCCATTAGAAGTCTCCATCCTACCTCCTTTGTCTGCCTATCCATTTCTTTCTTGCCCATTAGAGAAGTGAAGCCTGCATCATATTTCTCTCCCATCTTGGTCCTTGAGGAGACAGGTGATGTCTGAAAACTACAGAATTGGAGTATCAGATGAAGGATTACAGCTTCGGCCGCTGTTCTGGTTGGACAAAAACAGGCAAGGCAGGAGCAAGAGCTTTAAAACAGAAATCCAGATTTCATCATACATTTTGCATTTCATTCCTGCTCCTCCATGCTTTCTGTAGTTACAGGAGATGATGATAAAATAACTCAATAAAGCCCTCTAAAATAACACCACCTTAATCCTATTTTTGACCAATGAATGGTTTGGTGAACTTTCCAAAACATTTTATTGCATTCACCTTTTTCTGCACCGTTTCATTGTTTGACTAGGACAAGAAATAGGTGCACCAAATAAATATATAAAGAACAACCTTATCTCACATTTATTTTAGCTGCATAAGAAGAAGGAAACTGATAAAAGCTCAGAAAGAAATTGTTTTCCTGGTGAGATTTGAATGGTCTGGGAAGTGCCTGTACTTCTGCTCAGGCCTACCTTACACACAAAAATGTCTGCCTTACAACCTTATTATGCTAAGTACTCTGAAGTTGTTGCATAGGATTTTAGAATCACAGAATCATAGAAAATGCTGTTGGAAGAGACTTATCAGGACCGTTGCATCCGGCCCCTGAGCGGGTCACTCCAAGAGTAACACCATGTGTCTGAGAGCACTGTCCAAATGCTTCTTAAANTCCTCATGACCTCAGGCACCCTTCACCACCCTTGTGGACCTACTTTGGACAGCTTAATGTCTTTCTTATATTGTGTCACCCAAACCTGCCCCCAGCACTCGAGGTGAGGCCACCCCAGAGCAGAGCGGAGCAATCCCCTCCCTTGCCTGGCTGGCAATGCTGCCCCTGATGTGCCCCANGAGCACTGTCCAAATGCTTCTTAAACTCTGTCAGGCTGGTGCTGTGATCATTCCCTGGGGAGCCTGTTCCAGTGCCAACCACCCTCTGGGTGAAGAACCAGCTTCAGGCCATACCCTCAGGTCCTGATGCTGAACACCGATACCTGTGTCTCTTTTTCCCCACATGAGGATGTTGTAGACTTCAATGAGGTCTCGNGCAGGACCTGTCTGCCCTCAAGGGAGTTCACAGATCTTCCCAGTTTAGTGTTATTTGCTTTCTGCCTGCTCTAGAAGACAGAATAATGAGGGAATTTGCTCAGATTGCACTTACCTTTTGAAATGTTGGTTTTCACTGAGAGGCTGCTTGTTTTCATTGAGAAGTTTGGAACCCATCTTGCTGAGATCTGTCTTTGCACTCTGTGGATGAGGTCACATCTGAATGCAATATCTTCCTACAAAAACATTGCACAAAAAAATCTGTTGTTTCACACAAAACACTATGTCATGTCCCATCTCCTGCAGAGCTGGAATGAGATGCTCAGGTGGACTATATAATTTGCTCTCCCAAAATTTTCATGTCTGACAGACTTCACAGTGGGTTGTCTCATATATTTGTAATACCAGATTTTTTTCAGATGTTGAGACAGGCTGGTACAAAACCAATCTCATACCAAGCTCTAATAGAGCAATACAATTTATTTCATAGTATTGACTGCCATAAAACTGGAAAACGCAAACACAAAACCCCTTGGCTCTTTTTCTTGTTTCTAAGCCACAGTAAGTCTAGTTTTAATTTTGGTACCGTAACTGTTGAATTTATCCTTATTTCCATTTTTTGACAGGACATTCGGGCATAAATAGGCTTGAGGCCATCAGACAGAATATAGGGGACTCTGCCAGAAAGAACAGCCCCCATTCAGGCTTTGGCTAGGAGGCTGCCACAGGTACAGGACTTTATCCCAGGCCGTGAGGGATGCTGCAAGGGAGGAGGCTGCAACAGCTCACTCAGCCCCTGCTCAGCAGAAGGAAGTACTGTGTGAGGCTGTCAAACAATTATTTTCTTTTTCCCCCTTGATCTCCAGCACAAAAAGCTCTTCTGAAATTCTGCACAGTCTTTCGAGGACAAAGTGTTCTGAAGGAAAGGAGCTTTTGGAGGTATTTCCCATGGATAGCTCACTCACCCTATTTATACAGCAAACGGATTGAACTCTTCCTCTGGCATTCACAGCAAGGATGACAGATATAAACTGCAGGAGAGATTTGGGACAGCTGCCCTTCTGAGCGCTGCAACTGTGTGGCTGCTGCTGTGGATGCAGCCTGCAGCTCTGTAAGGGTTTATGGGCAGGACTGGGGGCTGTGCAGCTGGGCATAGAAGCAAAATCACCCCCAACTCACTCCAAATGAGCAAATGTATTTACAGAGTGAGAGGCAAAAGATGGGGGTGTACACAGGGCGGCAGAGGAAATGTAAGTGCCTCAGTCCAACAGTGTGAAACCTCTCACATAAACGAAATTTTTACTGAACATGAGAACAAGATGAGAACAAAGATGAAGGAGGTTTCACACAGCACCTCTAAAATGCCAGATAATCCCAGCTAATCTAGACACTCACACTTTAATCCTAGGGAGGGTGACATCCCACACCTTCTCCTCTCTCTAAAAACTGCTTGATTTAAGCTGCTTTATGAACCTTGAATCTTCCCAATTTGGCCATCCAGGCAGAGAAAAAATCTTAGATTTTTACAAGTTTGTTTTCTGTACTACCCAGTAAATATCTGCACTGTGGAAGTGAGGAAGTGAAGGTCCAGAGGGCCTTGAGACATGCTTGTACCCTGCATCACCTTTCACCAAAATTCAACCCCATGAGACAAGCAAGGAGAGGGACAAATGTAGCAAAAGCACACAAAAAAAACTTCCAGAAGCCTTTTCTTCACATTTTTTCACACCATTCTGCCTGCCAGACTTACATACACATCGCCCCAAAAACTGGACTCTGCATCCAAAACAAAAAAAAACCATAGCACATTAAGAATTTTAAAAAAAATGGAGTAAAAAGTAACATCTAGAACTAGAGGCCAATCAGCCTTACTGACAATGTATTCTTTTCCAAGCATGGTTCCAGTTATGTTAGGCGTGATATCCAACTCCCCAGTCCCTTGGGTACAGTGAGGTGGTGCAAAATAGTAGTTCCTTAATCAACAGACATTACTCAGCACCTTGCCTTTGTATTTCTACAAGATGAATCAGTTTTGCTCACTGTAGGAATGCACCCCACACCTAAGTAAATGTTTTCCTTATAGGGAAAGGTTTGGGACTCCCCCCTTGAACTTCTTATAAGGTAAAAGGCCCAGAAACTTCTTTGCTCTCTTGACAGTAATTGGCTCAATGCCAAGAGAAAAGCACCTGTTGGACCCTCTATTTGCCAGTCAAATTTTGTACCCCTTGCAATTGGCAGGTTGCCAATAGATCCATCCCCAATCATTAAGTAGAAAAGAATAGAGAACAAAGGGGTCCCAAGCATATGTTTTTGGGGCGTTCTCGAGATGTTGTAGCAGGTGTATGAGCATGTTTTTACACTGTGCATGGCTTCTTTATTGGTTTTGTATTGTTTTCTTCCTGTTATTAAAACCCTTTTGCTTTTTCAAGACATACTCAACCATGCCATCTCACTAATTATTATAAGCCATTTCTCTGCAAAGGCTGGGCCCTCAGAGTTATTGGGGAGGAGCAAACCCCAATAGTTCACAACTGAAGAATCCTTGCCACCACTCCTGCAATGACAGAACCCCAGGTGTGCCTTTTGTATTCCTGGGTTTGGTGCAAGTGGGTTAAATTTCCAGTGTCCTTGATGCAGAGGTATTTCCCCCATGGAGGTGGCAGAAGGATGAGTGCCGTGCAGTGTGGGTTGAGCAGGGCAGGCAGGGCTGCTCCTCACACTGTCCCCTCAATTCCTCCACAGCTCCCAGCCCCACTGCCTTACCTGCAGGATTTTGCTCTTAGGGGTCTCATCCTTTGGCAGCTCACAGATCCCAAACCCTCCATGCACCCCAGCAAGGTGCAAAACATGTTGAGTTTGGCTTGTTATTTTTCAGCTTTGCTTTGCAATTTCTTTCTCCTGATGGTCATTCTCTTAGATACCTGTCCCATCATCGGCACTATTAATTCTTATTGAGAAGGGTGTATATAATTTCCCTCTTTGGTTTTGTTAGCCAAGCAGCTAGGCTGCTGGAGCAGAGATTCCTGGAGCTGGAGCAATCAATTTTGTAGCACAGGACTGCTTCATATTCAGGACCCAGTTCAAGAAAGCACTTAGGCAAAGGGATAATGACCAGCTTGAATGGGAATAATGGAGCCTAAAGTTAATTGTGTGCTTTTAAAATTGGGCCTTATATCATGCCAATCAAATAATTAATCTACTCAATTACAAGCTCCTGCTACTAAATACATGCCCTGGACCTCCTTTATTCAAAAGGGGACACATGCAGCTAAGGCCTTGAAAAAGCTATCAACATTCAGTAGTAACACAGCAGAGACTTAAAATAATGTTGGCTTACTCCTTGCTAACTTTTGCCAAGCAGAAAATTCAGTGTGCCAGTACTTCAGTGATAGTCAGTCAAGTGCTTTAATGAGCAAATGGACTACATATTAAAAGCTAAAGAGGGCATTTTTCTCCTCCCTTGAGACAGTCTCAGTGGAAACTGAAAACTAAGTATTTTTTGACATTGCGAATCCTCAGATTTCTAGTATGCATCAGAGTAGGTCCACCAAAAAGTAACTTGAGTGACAGAAGGATTAACTGTGCAGGGAACAGCAGGAAAGATAGGATGATATCCGCAATATAATGCACATAAAGCTGAAGGGAGTGATTAAAAGTGATGCATCCTTGTGAAGCCAGATATATATTTACATAGGCATCGTCTACAAGCAGGATCACGCAACTAATCATCTCAGAGCTCCTGCTAGCCAGCAGATATCTTATGCTGTACAACTCTTTTAAATTAAGCACAGAAATATCCTCAACTAAATAAACAGAGGGGTTTATTAATTAAACCATGTGCTTCTATAGGAGACAAATACAATGACAAAACTTTCAACTTTTTCAACAAAACCTGTGTGATGGACAAAACCTGTGATCCATCTGTCTTTGAAGTGGTTGTTACAGTGAGCTGCTGGCTCATGAGAGCTTCATTTGCCGTGCTATTGCTGAGGTCTGTTTTGAGCAGCCCAGATAGGCTGTCACTTTTCAGAGACAGTCTCTGAGGAGCTACAGATGTTAAAGTTAGATGCGGTGCTACATGCTAATGTATGAGATTCAATAACCTGGATCAAATTATTGCTGCAATCCATGTCTGACCAGCTGGAGCTGGCGTTATTTCCACTAGTCCCCAAATTAATTTTTCATTTTAATTTTAAATGGAAGAACGATTTTGCTGTTGCTACTGATGCTGTTTTAGATTAATTCTGAGTTTGTTTTGGTGCCTGTTTGTATTTTAGAGACATTCTGGGTCTCTGCATCAGCTCCTACGGATGGGCTAGTGTGATGCGCTGAAGACTTCTTTTGAAGTCCACTGCCATGACTGCAAAATGGAAACCAGAGAGCTGGCTCTCGTGGCAATTTGCACTCAGTTTTTGTTGTGTAGGTGTGTGATATGTTAGCAGGGAGCAGTTATTTTTAGTTCAGGCATCTAAAACCTGTATTCAACAATGTTCAGCTGTCAACTATGAAACAAGTCTGTCGAAATGATATTGGTGTGTTTGTATATGTACGTGTATACATGCACGTAAAAGACATGGGAGACAACAAAATATAATTGCCTAAGATAAGATACTTTTGTCTTTGTATCCACTTCTAAGAAGCCCTAGAGATGGGAATGGCATCCAGCCTTTCAGGAAGAAGCCATGTTTTAACTAGAGCGGTAGTGGGAGTGAAGCCTTAAGACTTTATTCCCATAAGCAGAGTGGTACGGAGGGGCAATGCCTGAAGCAGTAATGGTGTAGGAGGTGAGACAGGAGGCCTAGGTAATTAGGAGGACATTGGCTTGGCTCAATTTAAAATAGCAATAGATATTTTCTTGAGGAGGCATTTTCTTAATTGCCACCTTAGACTGCCAGTTTTGTCAGGCAGTGATCAACCCAGCAATGCACGAAACACCATCAGCGCAATGGNTTCATCACTGCTCTACACCTGTCATGACCTCTCGAAATTCAATTTCATTGTTTATTCAATGGTATTTTCAAAAAATTCTGTGCTATATCCAAGTCTGCTCAGAACAGGATGTCTGCCATGAATGCTCAGACAGTGGATGCGTGCATTTTGTTTTCAGTACACACAGTGCTTAAAGTACTTCCTCTTCTCTTCCATGTTGTTGGAAAGACTTGATTTTCCTTTGGGGTTTGTTTGTTTTTTGGTGTTTTTTTAGGCTAGATTTGGCAACCATGAAAACCACATGCTAAGGTCTGAACTGGAATAAAAAAAGAGAGATATTTTTATGTCTTTCCTGGGTGATTATCTTTTAACTCAGAGTCCCCAGGTGCATGTTCCAATGCTTAAGACTGGTAACCCTCCCACCAGAACAAGATTTCTGTGCTTGTTCCAGGTGAGTAGACAGACAAAAGATTACTCTAACAGATAAAGCTTTGGAGTTCCTTGAATTTACAGTTTTCTTTGCGAAGTTAGGTCACACACTTCTGCAGGAAACGAGCTGACATGCTGTAAAAATACACAATATATCTCGTTTTCAGTGGTTTCACTGCTTCTAGTATCTAATCTACCTTTCTTATGTCAAAGCTGCTTCCCTTTTCTCACTGACCAAAGACTGACTAGGTTTCACTGATTAGCAGCACTGGAAAACCCACATGGCAGAATTAGATTGCTGTTGCCTCAAAACCAGCTCTCTGCCCATGGAAAAACTTGCTCCCAAACGAGACTACTGAAATAGCAGAAGTAAAGGTTGCTTTCTATTTCACTCCCAGCACAGCAAACAAACTTTGTCCTTCTGACATTGGAGAAAAAAAATGTGCCATCCTGTCCTATGGGAAAGGTCCCTTCCTGACATTTATGGNCGTGACTGATGCAAATAAGGGAGGCAAAGCCTTCAGGCAGAGCATCCTAGACAGATACGGCTAACCCTAACAGCTTGCTGGCAGCTGTAGTGCCAACACTCCCCCTCTCTGTCCACTCTCCCAGCATTTAGAAAATTGGAAATGCTGTCTCCCAAATAGAAGAACATGGCTCTAAGAAAAAACTAGACAAGAGAGAGTTTTGCACTGCTCAAATTTCCCCATTCCCTGAATTTGTGTGCCTGGTTTTGCAGTCTCAGTGATGTCATATTCCTGACTTCATGCCTTTACTTCTAAT
>VYZR01031227.1:5469-24087 GCA_013400675.1 Oxylabes madagascariensis
GCCAAACATCCTTTGGAGGGACAAACTGAGGAAAAAAAAAAATTGTCAAGCCTTGTTTAGGGAGCCAAACGCTGTTTTCTCCCCAGAATTATGTCTTATTTGCCATTATCACAATGTCAACCTTCTGTGCCCAGTTTGTCACCCAGGACTCTGCTGATCTCACTGCCTTTGGCAGAAGCACTGGGGTCTCCCAGCTGTTCAGCAGCACCAAGAAAACCAAACTTTTCCCCTGATAATTCACTAAGAAGCTAAAAGCCTTAGCAGAAATGTCTCTCAGCTCAGTCTCTGCTCCCCCATAGAAGCACCAGCCTGTCAATCCATTCCTGTGGCATTTACATTTATTTATGTGATTCCCACCTGTCCACATATACATGCAAAGTGGGTTTTACACTCTTTGTGGTTGATGGTTACAAAGGCCAAAAAATTTCCGAATTGCCAGAGTCATGCATTCAGAAAATTTGACTCAGGCCCCTGGAAAACCACTGGACTGGCTGAAAAATTCCACCACATTAAGCTGACCTCATTCTGCTTAACTCCAAGTACTTTGGCAGGGGAGCCAAGGAACCTTCCAGCTCCAAGTCATTCACTCCAGTAACTACAGGAAAGCTGTGGGAGGAGTCCTCTGCCAAAGCTCCTTCCCTCCCAACAGCGATGCCTCTGTTCATCAGCGAGCAGTCTCGATTTCTGTTAGTTGTGGCCCAGTTCTGCTCTATTTTAGGACTTCTAGAAGCTGTTAAAAACTAATATCCTCTCACTGCCTCCTTCTAGAAACTCATTTATCACTCTGCCTCCTGCACAGTTACAGTTCTCTCTCTCTTAGCTGGCAATTTCTCTCCTGTGGTATGAATTTTGGATGACCCTAAGGGGTTGTAAGCACGTGGGTGCAGTGGACCAGACTACACAGTGGCAGGGAAAGACTTAGGGAACTGGGATTGCTAGGCAGGGGGGAATTGTGCTAATTAGAAGGAAAAGGAACAGTAAATAGCTACAAACAAAACTGCAGAGATCCTCAAGCAGAAGGCCCCTGCAGCCCCAGCAGTAGCAGAGTTCCCTGCGGTCTCTGACCCTTTGAAGCAGAGCTGTGAAATGCACCAATTTAGTGATAAATTCACTCTCTGAGTGTATTCACTGTCATGTCTGCTGACTTGCAGATGGATCTCATGATAGGTATTTTTAAAGATAAGCAAATGCTAACTACAAGTAAGACGTGGAACTAAGAACAAGCACCTGGAAAGGGAGTTAGTACAGGACAAAAGAAAGCTTTTCAAAACCATGAAACTAATTAGACCAGGTTATTTCTACATGTCAGCTAAAGTGACTGAGCTCTTTCGTAAACAGCTCAACCAAAATACCTATTTACCTATGTGTATGAGCACGAGGAGGAACTTGGAGAGCCTCTTCTGCTTTCTAAGGTTGGATTCCACTGAAGAAAACTGATCTCCCTCCAAATCTAACAGGGGTTTTTTTCTCACAACCAGCACAGGGCTTCATTCACTGATAACCCAGTGGCTCAAAATGTCACAGAAGCAATTGCTCATGTCTTTGGGTATAAAACATTTGTATGCCTGAAACTCAGTCCATCACCAACCTGCTCTGCCTCCCAGCACTACGGCACGTCCATGGCTACAGGCAAGAAATGTGTAGTACAGGTCCAGAAAGGGCCAGAGGTAGCTGCTGAATGCCTCTGAACCCAAATCTGCCTTATGCCAGTAGTACCTAGCAGTAGTTCAAAGGTTGGCTTACGTTTACAAGCTGTCAGGGGTTCCTGTGGGCCAGTAAGGCACCAGGGGATCAGTGGCAGCGTGCAGAGAAACCCACTCCAGCTCCCTGAAATTGCCACAACACAGACTCCAGGATGCAGCAGGGCTCCCCTCTGCTGGGATGGTAATTCAGGGATCAATTGCACTGCTGGAAATCCCTGCCCTAGCACCAATGAGAGTCACAGTGAGCAGCACGAGGCTGGTGTCTGCACCTGGAAGGGCAGTGGAGGGTACAATACTCTACAGCCCACCAGGGGCTGGACCACAGATGGAGAACACACTGCTCACACCACAGACACCTCTGAGCCTCCCCCTCCATTCACTGCTCACTGTCTTGCTTTCAGACAATCAATATTCCTTCTGCTTTTTGTTCACATTCTCACACACCAAAAGCAAACAGACATAGCCAATTTTTCCCTGCTTCTCATCTCATTACTGGAATTTTCCTTGCAGCTCACTAATTTTGTTCTCTCTCAGGTATGAGCACTCCCAGAAGTAGGTTTCCAGCAGCAAATTAGACAAGCTAAATTACTGGAAGTTTACCAAAGGAAAAGGAAATAAAGACCTCAAACACCTAGACTTTTCCCTCCCTCAAATCAGTAGCTTGTTTATCCAAATAATAATAAAGCAGGCAGAAGGATGTAATTAATGTCAAGCACAATTCTTTCCTGTTACTTTGAGGTACTAAAATCAAAAGCAGAAATCCTGACCTTGAAACAACATCCACACAAAAACACAAGAAAACTTTTATATGTATGATTTTCTAATTTAGGAATGTCCATGTGCTATGTGAACTGCTCAGCAAATTGAGCCAGGAAATACATTAACTGAAAGCTAATTTAGGGCAGACCTATTTTACCTCACGTTTGAAACTGTTCCACAAGGTTATTTCTCTGCAGCAAGGCAGAACATTTTGGAGATGAGGATGAGTGCGACAAGGAGAAGAGAGAAGGGAGGAGATTTGCACTGTGGGGTTTTGGCTAAAATGGAAAGGAAGCTATTTCTGGTGAAGTGGACTCTCCCACACACATGGTTAATGGATAAATTGTGTAAGAAAAATGTCTCCATCCCAAGGCAGACCCAATTATGTTCTGCATTAACTGAAACATATGGGAACATTTCAGTATAAACAAAACCTGCACTGTATGAGCTTTTTTCTATGAGCTTTCCAGTTCATTTAACCCTTGATATGGTGCACATTAAGAACAGCCTTAGATTACTGGTGTAACACTCTACTAAGTATTTTTTGGCTCAGATAACGCAGCAGTATCTCCCAGCCTTTACACTGATAAACTGAGGGCCTGCTTGGGGGTTTCAATCCCCTTCTTTGTGCCAATTTTGCAGCTGAAGGAGGTGGATGTTACCGTGGGCTTCCTGGGTTGAACAAAAGGCAATTTTTTTGAATAGAAAGATAGCAGCACCATAAAACCATCTATGAAAAAAATGTTACTCACATCAGCTCGGTCTCCCAAATTACTTGTTTGCTTCTCGAAATGCTGCCACTGTCAAAAAGACATATTTTCCTTCCCTTTCAGGACTGTGCCCTTTCACCTTCCCGTCGGGATTACAGAAGCACTTCTTGCTGGTTACAGGAGTGAACACCGGGAGTGGTGAATCAAGATGACTCAAACCTGTGCTAAAGTTCATGCACCTCTGGGGTTCTAGAACTGTGAGCCATTTTCTTCCCTTTTCATCTCCTTGCTTTCCTTGCCAAGACCTGCCCTGCTGAAATGATCAGCTGCCCAATCACTTTTTTCAACAGGTAAATGAGGAGCTATCAAGATTTAGACAATTTTCTTATGTTAACTAGTCTACTTATATTTCAATGCTAATGTTGACTATGTCAACTAGTTCACTTTTCTCTTTGAGAGCTCACTGACATGAAATCAGTAAATGCACGTCCAATCTCTCATATCCTCCTGACCGCTAAACCAAGCAAACACCAACAGCTTGGGTGTAGCTCTCATGAAAAGCTTTGGTTTCATATTTTCATACAATGTGTGTGGCAGGAAAGAAGACTGACCAGTCAAGGCAAAAAGGTCCTTCTGCCACGGAAAGCAAGGGGAGTTATCTCTTCAGGATCTAGTGACACAGATTTTCATTTTCTGACCAAACCACCGCGAAACCTGTCCATCTCACTGTTATTCACGGAAAGTAAAACCACAAAAGATTATTGCAAATTTGACTTCTGAATTACAGGGGCCATTGGGCTCCTATGACTTCATTTTTCCTTGAATTCAGCATGCGTTCTTGAAATAATCTTATTTCAATTGAACAATTGTCAGCAGTGGTCAACCTAGTACAATCCAGTGAGTTTTCTACAACCTTCAGCCCGTGTTTGTCCAGCTTCATCTGTCTTTAGTCTATTAGACTACTGCCAGCTTGCTGCTCTCTTTCCAGACTGCAAATCAATGGCCCTTTAGACTTTGGGTTGAACCCAACAAATTGTGCTCTACAAGCTTCTTCTGGAGGCCTGCTTTCCAGTCCTTTTCTTTCACATAATTTCCCAAGGAATCCTCCCCTAATTATTTTCTGCATTCTCCGACCGTGGGTACCACAGCTGAAGAGGGTGAGTGAATGCTACACTCAGAGCTGCAGCGGATGGAGTCACAATTCCTGGGTGGACACTTGATGTGTACCTACAGTACCTCTCAAGAGGAGAACCATGGCACCAGACCCCACTAATGTCCCCTGGCCCCCTTCAGATGTTGTTAGGATGAGTGTCATGCTGCCGTTTGGGTACAAAAGTGTTCATAAACCGATCCCATCTCAGCACACAGATTGACCTTCTCAAAAAGAGTATAAATGAAGCAACCATAATGATGGAAATACTGACAGGGATATTCTGGACAAATTTCGCATTCTGCTATGCAGAGAAACAAGGACCTGAAATTGCTCAGGACTGAAAATGAGAGGTTGCAGCATTTGGCTTCTGGATCAGGAATTCTAATCAGATGGAGGAGGGTAATGAACAAAACCTCATTATCATCTAGCAGCCACTAATGTGTGTCAGGAACTAGATGAATACAGGACTTTGCTGACTAGCAGTGGCAGCTCCTATTTTAGCACAAGCTATGTTTGTAAGAAGGTCTGGAAAAATGAGCCAAAATTCTGAAACCAAGTATTCCTTGGCTACAAAATTCTTGCAAGATGGCAAGTGTGGGGCAGTTACTTTATTTCTAGGTCACTTGCTTACAACCCAGAAAAAAGAGTACGGGGAAGCAGTTAATGCTTAGTTGTCTCTGTGTAAATCATTTACTGGCCAATCCAGAGGGCAAACACTCAGGGTGGAGGCCACGGGCAGCAGTTTCCCCAAAACCCATGGGGGGGTAGATGTGCCCAGCTGACCACACTGGGCCAGCAGAGGCACCTTCTGAGGAAACCTGGGGCACAGCTTCTGGTGCTGCTTCAAGTCAGGAAGTCCAGCAGCCCACAGGGCTTTGCAATGATCAGCTTTGATGATTTTAATTTGGCTGGCTGGGAGGAGGGAAGGTCAGTATGCAGCTGTCCCCCAAGCTACAGTCTCATAAAGATAATTGCATTCTCACTTTTAGAGAGGACTTTCACTCCATAAACAAATGTTTTTTTCAAAGCTCTGTGACACAAACGAGTGTGCCCATTCTCCCTCCAAGTGTGGACTGCTCTGGCAGTGCTGTGACACAGGCCAAGTCCCCCCCTCTCTCCCCCACTGTGCACTGCACTCACTGTTTCACTGCCTGAGAGGTTTTCACCCTTTTTTCCAAAATGTGTCTTTCTCTTTGGCTGTTTTTTTCTTTCCTTCATGAAGTGCAAGCCCAGTAATATTGAAGAAGATGACAACTGTCAGACCTAGAGAGTTCAAGTCAACGAAAATGCTGATGGAATTATTTTCCTTGTCCCTGATCTCCACTGCTGTCAGTTGTGGTCCTTTTCACACAGTTTGAGTTCACTTTCAAATGTGTCATCTTGGCTAAGGCGAGCTCTTTGGGCTCAGAATCCCACCCAGACACTTTAAATCCTTGCGTGCTAGAGCAGACTGCTGCTACAGAGAAACCTTGTCAGTTCACAGACAGAATGCCCGCACTCCCACAGGTACCCTTTGCACAAGGGTGAAGAGAGGAAGGGACCACGCATTTCACTGCTCTGCCACAGCCAGCTGTTGGCAGCAATGACAAACCAAGAGAAAGAGAGTCAGGAAAAATCCTGGGCAGAGGAGTCTTGTTGCTAAACTTGCAGCAGAGGGTGGCAATCAGAGAGAGAGCGTATGTGGCCTCTGTAACTCTGCTGGAGCACTGGGACAGGCTTGGGGAGAGGAGCAGAACTTTTTCTAGGCATCAAAAATGTTGTAAGAATCTTCTCATAACCTTTTCTCTATACCCGTTAGTTAAACTTTCCCTGATGACCTTCTCCACTCCGTCTGAAGCGTGGTGTAAATCACAGACATAAAATCACAGAGAGTTCTGCATGAGCAAGCACTTCCACAACGAGTGCAACTCACTCCCTAGGTAACTGGGGATATTAAGAAGTTAAATCCTTCAAACTACTGTTGCGAACAGCAGCACTTGACACGGTAACCCCAGACCGGAATAATCTTGGACTCTGATCTAGTCAAGCATCCTTGTCTAATAACTGCCTCAGGCTGTCAGGCTGCAAACCTTGGAAAATAAAGCAGCATCACAATACGAAGAAATCTTACTCATGTCATTCCTGGCTAAGAACCCGCTCACCTCGAGCTGCCAGGTGGAGCAGG
This sequence comes from Oxylabes madagascariensis, assembly GCA_013400675.1. Lineage (NCBI taxonomy): Eukaryota > Metazoa > Chordata > Aves > Passeriformes > Timaliidae > Oxylabes > Oxylabes madagascariensis. The sequence goes on from VYZR01031227.1 coordinate 11,959, forward strand.
CAGGTACGAAGAGCTGGGGGCATGGACAGCCAGGCCAGCACCAGACAAATCAGGGTGCAGTTGGCCTCTGAATGCAAACAATCACTGCTCTCAGCACTCCTGTTTCAGAGTGTCACTGCTGCCCTGTGAGCTGTGCTCCCCTGCTCGCTGAGCTGGGCTTTGCTGAAGGTGACTGCCTGGGGCCTGCCAGGCTGCACATCTATTTACAGCCTGGTTCTGAGAAAAATGGAGAGGATTGTTTTTTTCTGGAGTACACACAGCAAGTCCCTGGATGGTGACATTTGGAAATGGGGTCAGGAAAGGCTGGTCTCGGCAGGTCTTGGAGCACACAGCACTTTCTGGAACCCAGCATGTTCGTGAAGAGAAGTGCAGGATAAACAAGAGCCCCCAAAGCAGTGATGCCACACATCAAATGTGCACACTCTAGAGAGCACAGGAAAACTTCAGAGCAGCAGCTCGGAAATGAACAATGAAAAATGAGGAATTGGGAGTAAATTAATAAATAAACTGAGGCCATGCTCAAGGACAGAAAAGAATTCATGACAAGTGGCCCTACTTCCTGTCGGTGGCGAGCGCGTTTCCCTGCTGGCGCTCTCCCTCTTTGAAGCACACCATCAGCAGACTGAAACCCCCCTTGGAGAGCGGCTCCAGCCCTGCCAGCCGTGGTCAGGACGTGCCTCACTGTCAGCCAGGGACTTGCTGAGTTGGGAAAGCCGGGCAAGACCAGACACAGGGCATGGACCCCAGGAACCCTCAGAGAGAGAGACTCCAGGACGCCCCTTTGTGCTCCCAGCCTGCTTCATCCTCGTGCTGAGTCCAGCAGAGCACAGAAAAATGAGAGCCCTTGAGGGTCATTCACCACGTGGAACATCCAGAGCTGTTCAGAGACCTTCCTTTTGCTTTTCAACAGTGGCAACAGTTCAAGGAGACCCTTAGAAATTCTTTTTTGTGAACTGTCCTAAGAGCTGCAGCCACGCACCCCCGCTCCTGGATGGCATCTGGAAGTGTCAGCAACAGTCCCAGGGTTAAGTCCCTTCCCTTCTTACTGACAACAATAGTCTAAAGCTCCCCAGGAAATTCTTTGTTCCATATCCTCCACAGTGAAGCTGAATGAGACCCCAGGACATCCCACAGTGATAATCCAGCCACATGTAACTTGTCTGAGGGCCTGTGAATTAACATTTGCAGGGACTGGGTAAGTAAAAACTTTCCTCACAGCCATTTTTTTGGCACTGCAACGCTCATCAGAGCCTTGAGCACACCTACAGTAGCCGCCACTGTGAAATTATGGCCTTTGATTCTGTGCACACACATAAAGATCCAGCATATGATTCCTCTACTCCTACCATGTTTTTCTGGTCTTCTATCAATTAGCTTTCTTATAAACACATATCCCACCTCAAAGCCCATTTTAATGGAGAAACCCAACATTGCTAACAAGTTTTTAGTCTCTACTGGGCATGAACAACCACCTCCTCAATAAAACCCAGGAATCTTCATTTAGTTGATTTAATTTCTTGTGAAACACACTTGCAGTTTCTGTCATTTTGCCTCTGGCGCTGGCATCCAGCCACAGTGGTGAGTCACTAAAAATTCCACTTCAAGGGTTAAATTTACATGTTTTACATAATGAGTACACACATTTTCCAGTTCCTACTAATTAAATTCATTGAGTCTTCTGTGACTCCACTGTCACTATGTAAATGAAGGCAAGCTAACATTGTTGAGAGAGGCACAAGGCTACTGGGTCCAACCCTCTGTCAGTCAGGCTCTGGAACACAGCCAAGCCTTTGCAGGGTTGTGGAGATCACCCAGACACAACAGCGCGTACTTCTGGACCTCTGGGAAGGGGGGAAGTAGAAAGTTTGGAAAAATAATAGTCTTTTCCAGATCTGTCATAGACCAAGACTGTCTCTGCGCAAGCTGGGAAACATCAGGACTTCACCATTTGCCACTTGCTGTTTACATATGAAAGTGCTCATTAAAATAAAATTTCTTACTGCAGTTTCTGTTGCTTGTCTTCAGTGGAATTCTGTGCTTGGAAATTGTCAGAAAATACACGGTCCTGCCTCCCAACATCTGCACATTTCTAAATTTCTCCTGCAAAACATCCTTTTTCCTAAATGTCCTGGCTCTGGAGGAACAGAAGGCACTGAAAAGGCATCAAAAGGCAGCAAGCTCTGGGAAGAACAGGCTTGGAGATATTTCACCTCAGACTTTGGCAGACTCCCAAGTGGCAGAAAATGCAATGTGAACCAAAGACATCCTTGTAACAGAGCAATAGAAAGCAAACACGGCCAGCTTTCAGGGACAGACAATGTCCCTGCCTGTCTCTGGACACCTCTCTCTGCATATTCTGCTCTTGACTGGCATCCCCTCTCTCTCTATTGTCATTTAAACAGGCTGATATATGTGATCTTTACATTGCTGAGCCACCTCTGACAGCCCCAGTTCTCCAGAACTCCTGTGAAAAGGGAAACATCAAGTGACTGTGTCTTGCTCCTGCAGTCCTGGGCAGATTTGCTGTTTCAAGGCTGCTCTGATGCCCCTCTGAGCTGGCAGAGCTGGGTGGCAGCAGGAGACAAAGCCCAGCTGGCACAGTGGCACCGTGTCCACCGTGCTGGGGGGTAGCCCAGGAACACCCAGCCTCCTCTGTTAGGAGCATCCCTACTTGCAGGCAATGGTTAGTGAGAACAAAATACAAAACGTTCTTCTTAACTGGAGTTCTTGCACTCCAAATGGCCTCCTTAGCAACCTCCTCCCCAAAGAGCTTTCAAGTTTTACTTCTGTACCTCTGAAACATGTATAATACTGACTGGGGAAATAATAATCTTACCTTTAAAGTAATGAAGCAGACAGCGTCACACAGAGATATCAAAGCCATCAAAAGACAAATCCGGGTCAAATGGGAAAAGGGAAAGAAAAAAAGAGAGAAAAGACACAGTTAGATTTGTATTTCACTATGAGTACACCAGCTAAGTAGGAAAAAAAAAACAAAAAGACATTTTAATTCAATTTAGTTTGCTTTCTCTGATAAAGTAAAAACAATGGGGCAAATGAAATAGGGTGACACAAAGTACTTTTGTCAGTGGATAAAGATTTCAAAGATTTATGCAAATGATCTTTTACCAGCATTCCTTCATGACAATGACATGTCATCAAAGGAGTAACAGGAAGATATTTTCTGTACTATGAAGCTATTTTCTGTACTATGAAATTTAACACAGACACACACCATTCCACCAGAAGCCCCGGGTGCAGAGAGAGGGAAAAGGAAGAGTATGTATCAATAGATCTGTCTGCTCACACTCAGCTGCATTAAGCCCTTGGCAAATCTCCAGATCCCAGCGGTACCAGCCCAGCCCACTGCATTTGCCAGGTTATCCCAGAGCCCCAGGCAGAGTTCTAACATCCAGCCCCCTTCTCCCTCTATTAGTAGGCTACTTCCAGCATAAATAGTGGAAAAGGCTTTGGAGACCTGTTAACACTAAAACCAAAATCCATAAAACAACACAAGTTTGGTGCAGTGAAGGTACAGAAGAGGGAGGGGAAGGATTACTTGCAAGAAAAGAAACAAAAGACTGTTCTAAAGCCAGAAAATCTCTGAATTGCCTGGGGAATTTATCAGACTGAAAGGTTTCCAGCACTACTGAAGGAAGCAAGCAGGAAGCAAATTCAAGTCCTTTAACTGCCTCATCATCAGTGCTCCAACACTGTGGTAAAGGGTTTGTCATGAGTGTCTGTGAATAAAGGAAAAAAGCCAAGCAAACGGGAAATTCTTTCTCACAACACCTGTGTCCCTTCCACAATGCCTGCATATAAAAGAATTAATTTGGCATGGCATGTTTGAATTATTTTTATAACTTTTTTTTTTCATTTTCAGCAATGACAAAAATTAGAAGCTTTTTAGCTTCTTCTTCTTCAACTCCTAAAAGGAACCTTTTCTGGGAAAGCAAAATCAAGCTGGCTTGAATACAAAAAAAACTTTAGGTGTTATTATTTTTTCTACTTGAGCTGCAGTGCTTCACCCTAAATGGCACACAACTAAAGAGCTGCTCCTCCAGAGAAATTAAAGTCATAATGTAAGAAAAAAAGATGACAGACAAATACAGAAAACAACTGTAAATGTGCTGGGGTAGTACAGCCAATGTGTCTGCCATGGTGGCTGGAGGAAGACATGCACTCCCTGGTGACTTGGGTTGTAATGCAAGATGTAACCAGAAGTATGTGTTCCATTGCCATCTGTTGAAACCAGGTGGGGAGGTGGTTTCTTTATCTCTTCCAGGACCCATCCTCCCTCCAGGGGATATCTGCTGTTCATGGGCCATCCAGGCTCACTGCATGGCTGATAAAATTACATCATCCCTTTGGGAGATGCTCCACCCAGGGGGAGGAGCCAAGCATTCCTACCTGGATAAAACCTGAGATTCAGAACACCAGGACAGCCTGTTTGCACTGCATTCCCAGAGGAAGACCAGACCCATCTCCACCACTGGACCTTCAGAGGAAAACTACACCCTTCTACAGGATCATCTCTGCTCCAACAGAACCACATCTGTCACTCCAGGAGGACTTGACTGGACTGCTACCAACACCCTGACCAACAGGGTGTCAGGGTGTATTCTGACCCTGTCAGTGTTNTCCACCTTTTTTCTGTTTATGAAAAAAGACAGGAGGAAATGAAATCTTGGATAAAGTCACTGTGCTGAAGGACCCAACAGGGCGGAGAGAACAGAGCTCTAAATGAATTCCAGTTATGATCTCACCCCTCAGTAACTACCAAGCAAAGATGAATGAGAAACAAGCAAGGGCACGAGTAATGAGACATGCATTTCATACGGTCACAGAAGTAAGTGGGAACATGAACTGTGTCTGACTTTCACCCCAAAACCTTCACAGGCTGCCTGTTATTGCCCTGACGCTCATCCATGTACTGAATTCATTCAGAGAATTCAATCTTTGACAAGGATGCAGTGAGAATGGAGGAAAGTGGTTCAAAAAACCACAGCAATTGTTAGAGCAAGCCCTGTAAGGCAGGAGAACCCAAAGGGTTTGGAGTTTGGGCAGAGCTAGTCTGAGACCTCCTCCCTCCCACTGAGATCTGGCTCCAGGTGGTTTCTTGTCTCTGGGCTGGGGGAAAACCAGCTGGTGTCTGAAAGGGATGGGGAGTTTTGTAAGAACTTCTTTCACACGATTATTTATCTTTCCTTCAGTCTCAGCAGAGCCCTGTAGCTCCACTTCACCATGAAGAGCTGGAATGAACTACGGAGCACATGTTCTCTGCCGTGGGGCCTGGAACAGAGCACAGGAATCAAGGAAATTTACTCTCCCAAAGATACTTTGATGCTTGGAGGTACAATATTGAGGCTGCACTACAGAATCAGCAGAAGAAGAGTCCTACACAACTAACTCCGCAAAAAGATCCCATTTTCTAGGTGGATATGTAATGTTTTGTGTCTCTCCAGTTTTGCTTCCAATTGTGGAAAATGCTGCACTATTGAAAGATTACACATAAAGGCAAAATGGAATTACTAGTCTTTATTCCCAGGCAAAGCACTAAATGAGCTCTGTGAACGTGGATGCTTACAAAGGTAACAACAATATGTGACAACACCTTGACACTTCACAACATCTACTGCAGGCTCAGAGGAGCCTTGATATAACATCGGTAAAAACACCCTGCAAGATCCTCGAGAAACTGGCAAAGGCTAACAATCCCAAAGGGCAGGCAGGAAAGCTGAAGCCTGAGAGAGCTGTAATTAAAGGTACCCAGGAGGTGGATGCAGGTCCAGCCACACTGGCAGCAGCACAGCCCTCGCCAGGCTCCTGGGCCAGCTGCTGCTGATGCCACGTGCCAGGCAGGGAAGGGCTGTGGCAAGGGGCTCGGGAGGGAGGGAAGGGTGAGACGTGGTGGCAGCTGGGACCTGGCACTGTGAGCACCCTGCTGCCTCTGTCCCCACCATATCCAGCTTCCCCTGGCTGCTCCCACTGTTGTGACCACGGCCAGCAGAGGCTGGAAGGGGCTGGGGAGCCAGGAGCCCTTGGGACAGGCGGGCTGCTCTCAATGCATCCTTGCTGCTGTCTGCATCACCCCCTACCAGCTGTAAAGGAGTAGGAAACAATAATCCTTGCCATGATGGAGCTCAGTTCAGGCTATATTTTAAGCATCATCACTGCTCCTCTGGTGCTGCCACACGAGCCAGCACAGCTATTTATACCCCAGCCTTGATCCCAAGAGCACTGCAGCATGGCCATAAAGACCACTGAGGTATCAAAGGGATTTGTAACTTTATTTTATCTCAAATGGCACGATATTGATGGAAATATGTTCTGTTACTGGAGATGAGCTGAAGATAATGTGGTTTGTATGGAATTGGACATGCCCTCTGTCTCCAGCGCTTGCTCTTAAACGAGAAAGCATTGCTCTCTGTCTGCTGCACTTCACTCCCTGCTGAGCCCAGGGCAGATTCCAGTCATTCCAAAGCTCCAGACAGTTTTAAGGGTCTAAGATGCAAGCACATCAAAACTCAGATTTCCTTTTAATTTATTTCCTTTTATCTCATGCTGATGGGCACAGTGTCTCCTATCAGCAAAAATAAGAGCATCACCCACTAAATCTCTTTCCAGAGGTCAACATGAGAGCACAGAACAATTGTCTAGGGAGAGCAAGATTATTTGCTTAATTCAAAACCACTTTTTTCTCATTAGCTGGCAGAGAAAGGGAAGGGAGTAGGAAAATCAATAAATATAATAACTTTAATAATAATCACATAGGAAACAGTTGAAGTTAAATAAATGAAGTTTAATAATGATTTTTAATTACAGGGGCTTTCATTTCACTTTTCAAATGGATCTTAAAAACCTTGCCCTTGGAAGCCTCACTGTATTTATGAAATAATGAATAATTCAACACAGCTGCAGTTGACACTTTACACACCACTGATGGTAATAGCATTGCTGTGATCAATCTGCAGAATGCCTTTCTTTAAAGTTCCTACATCTGGCTGTTAATACAGCTCTGAGTCACAATGCCTTTTGCAGTCTCTAATTTTGTGAAGACATGCACGGAAGCAGAACTGAACTACTTCCTAAGCTTCTGCATGCCAGCTTACAAAGGCTGGATTGCTCCATGAGACATCTCATTCAGGGCTGGAGTCGGAAGCATGAAAGAGAGGTCTTGGAAATTACAGCAGGATGGATCCTGGCTCTTGGCTTTGGGCAGGGAGAAGAGAATGCTCAAGAATGTGCCTGCGGGACAAAACTGCTCCGATGTGCCCTGGCACGCCAGCTGAACAAGCCAGAGTTTTGTCTGTCTCCCAGGACAATGATTTCTGGAATCTTACAAATGGCAAACTGTTTTTAAGGAGTCTGAACAGCAGAGTAAAGCAAGAGAAGCTCCCTGCTCGATTATCGTACCAGAAGCCTGCCCCAGCTCCTTCTCCTGGAATACCCCTCCATCATCAATGCACTGAAGCACTGTTTGTTTGTATTCAGCAAGGAGCAAGCTGCACATTGCTGAAGTGAGCTCTTCACAGACCGGTGGCACTGTCAGCAAGGTACCAGGGATGCACAAATTTTTAAACATAAAGGAAATAGAAGGAGTACCATTAAAAAACAGCAACAACAAAGCAACCCCCAAAAAACAAACAACAAAGGCATTCAGATTTCTGAAGGAAGTTTTCCCATGATTGATAGAGCTCTCAGTATGTTTCATGACAGTAAGACAGAGCATAGCTTTAAAGTTCTGCCTTAACCAGAGCACAGCAATGACTTGAGAGTGTATTGTCTGTACTTTATGCTTTTGGTTTTAAGCAACCGCAAAATTATTAAGAAATTGTGGCATGTTGCATATTAATCCAGTTTTTCAGATGGTGGACTCTTCACTCAGTTGTAGGGACAAATTTGAGCCCCTTGAATAATTCATGCACTTCGTTTTGTGGACATTTGGAAACTCGGGAGTTTTCAGATGCAGACGGTGCTCTGTGAACAGCCATGTGGTTGAACAACTTCATTCATAGGATGTGATTCACTGGCAAGCTCATGTTGAAAAATGTGCTCACGTTCATTTGGACTGGCTGGATTGGGGTGCCTTGCCATAGACATGGGGGGGAAGTAGGGTGTGACTGTGTTTTCTGGGGTTCAGAAAACTATTGACAGCTGATTAAAAAAGTCTTGTGTTTTTCTTCTCATTCCCCTTTGGAATGATGCTTGACTCTAGGAGGTGTTTGCCACGCAGCAGCACCAGAAGCAGGGCAGCTGTACACCATTTTGTGAGTTGCTTCCATCACCAAATCCCACAAGTAACAGGTGAGGAGGAGCTCAGATTTCTTTCAGAACCCACTTGTGGGAAATCCCACAGGTCTTCAATTTTGCTTAAATTCAGTCACTCATTCCTTTCAACTCACTTTCTTGACAACTGACCAGAAAGGCCCTTCAAAACAACTTGTACACGTAACTTTCAAACAAAATTTTAAAAGACATCTAAAACATACTTAGAAAATACTCAAACAACAATGGCCTTTTCATTTGGGGCTAATCCTAGGGAAAAGCCCTAGATCTCTTGGGAGATTTCAGGTTTTACTGAACTTTTGAAAATTTAGACATTTTAATTCATAAAAACCACTTTGGATGCTTGTTCCCTCATTTACCTGTCAAATCCAACAAAGAAACAGCACTAAAGCTCACCAGGCAGCTGAAAAAAAAATTCCTGAACACCTATAGGAGAGAAATCTGTGGTGAGAGTGTTTTAGGCATGCTACAGGGAGATGAGAAGAATGGGCTTTGTGGTGGCATCTATCAAGAGTCCCTGTGGCAGACTCAGAGGTTTCTGAAATGCTTCCCTGGAAGGAGCTCAGAGGTATCTCCTGATACAGAGAGAGGAGAGATTGTGGCTTTGGATCCTTCCAACACTGGACCGCCAACTCCAGCGGGGCAGCAGGAGTTTTGTTGTCCTCACAAAGATCTGGGATTTAACTGTTTCTGTCACTTTTTGTTTCACGCTAGCAAAACGGGATTTCCTGTGTTACAGGGCATGAATACAGTATCCTAAGGTTTGGTACATAATTGTAAAAAATAGGTTGGAAATGCTCTATTTTCCTTTTAAAATTAAAAAAGAAACAACAAAAAGACCAAGAAAGGGGGATTTAAAAATGAATCCTGCTTTAGGTGTTGATCTTCTGTGTCTCCTGTGTGAAGTCACCATTAAATTCCAGGGAATGCTTGCAAAGCATGGGAGACCACACGCTGGATAAATTCTGTCATCAGTTGGGGATCTCATCGTTGCAGTTTGGCCAGAAAGTATCAATGAAACCTATCTTAAATGCTAATAAAAGAAACAACTCCCTGGCAAGCCTTCCATGCTGAAGATGCCATGTGAGTTTTGGTGCAGCTCCCCTCAAGAGCCAGTCCACAGCCTCTTTCAGCCAGGGTTTTAGCCCTACAAACTGTGCTATTCCATTGCTCGGTTACTTACCCAGGGCTCAGAGCTGACATCCTACTGTGTTTAGACAGACCCATGTATTAAGCAAACCTTAGTAACACATCCATGAAGTCACTGAGACAGTGCCAAGCTCTGAGCTGCTGGGAAAGCTGAAGTGCTGTATCACTTACGAAGTGAACACTCACTTTAGAGGAGTGCAGATTTCTGTAAAATTGCCTTTAGATGAAAACAGACTCCTGAAAAACTACTGCTCGGGAGGCAAGCTTTGGTTCTGCAGCACCAGCTTCTCTGCAACCTAATTTTTCTTAGCCAAAGAAAACAAAAAGCAGAAAAATCTTGACTGAACAGATTTTGTTTTGTTTCTTTTTTTTCTCTTTCCTTCACAAGAATTGCTGGTGTCAAAAGATGTCAAAACACAATTAGGGAGGCCTTTCCTCCCCTTTTGTATGCTTTCTGACAGTATTAAATCATTACCTTCCAAATTAGTTTCAGAATGATGATAAATAAACGGGGAAAAAAAGTACCACCAGATCCAGAGCTGCCAGAGCTAACGCTCAGTTTGAGCCTCATGTGCACTTGTTCTGGCAGGTCTTCCACACATGGCCCCTTCCTGAGAGGGGATGGACTGTTCACGTGAGATCTCCTGGAATTTCAGTGTTTCAGTAGAGCACGCCATTATACGAGCTAAATGAATGCTGAAGCAATCTACACACAGCGAAGCTGATACTTACAAACCCCTTATATTTAGAGAAATAGAAAAGACATTGTCTTTAAGAGAATTCTGCAGCTTTCGGCCCAACACCACCAGCGCAGCAAAGATCCAACACAAACCTCACTCACTGCAGGGTCTGACCTGTGCCTTTTGTCAGGACTCTGATAACAGGCACCGTCACAGGGAGTTCTGCCATACAACAGAGTTTCAAGAAAAGCTACAATAAATAAGGAGGTTTCTGACAAGAATTTGGGGCTGGAGCACGGTGGGATTGATGTGGCTTTGCCAACATGGCATAGAATAAGAAACTGCACTTTGAAAAAGTTGATGGGGCTTTGAGAGCTGTGTAATGTTCTTCTGGGTTCAGCATCATCGCTGAGAGTCAGGCCAAACCATTCTGCATCACACCTGAGTGAGAGAAAAAGAAGCTGGCTTCCTCCTACTTCTGCTCTTCTCACCTGCAAGCTTTAGCTCCTGCAGACAGCTGCAGTGAGCACCCACTCAAGGGATTAATTTCTGGCAGGCAGGAATTCAGCCCTGAGCTTCTTTCCAGCTATCCTCCTTTCCCTACCTGGAATATCCCTGCAGCACATCCTCTGGGCCAGCAGAGCTTGTCACATCTCATGCATCTCCCTAGGCTGGCAGCAGCTGAAACTGGTACTCTACATATCTGGTAAAGCAAGCACCTAGCCCATCCAGGGTGCCATATAGATCAAAACAATCACTTCACTTGATGCAACTTGGTCTTCTCTTGCTAAGTGGAAATGTTAGAGAGAAAATGGGGGAGAAATAAGGCTGTTTTTGTAAACACTGTCCGAATTGCCTCGTTCTGCGGGGTGGCATGCACCTTTCTCTTTGGGAGTCTTTCGTCAACACTTGCAGCTCCATGATTCCCAAAGGCATTAACCCCCTTCTGTGTCCCTGTCTCTGAAATCCTAGTTAGAGGACAGGAACCTACCAAAGACAGGGCAAAGTGTGCAGCTGGAGGGGAGAGAAGCAGAAGAGCATTCCCCAAATTGCCTGCCCTGCTGCTGCTGCCTGTGCTGCCCTCACGGAGGGCAGAGCTGAGCTCGCAGTACAGGTGATGACAGCACTGCTGCTGGTGACAGATTTGGAATTAAGGAGCTTTGTCACTTAGCTCTCAGAACCTCTTAATTTAACAGATCAGGGAATAGATAAAATCTGATCAGCTGGATGGGTCTGCCCATACCACTGGGGACAGCGGTGCACGAGCAGGACTGCAGTTTTTCCCCTCAGATTGCTCAGCTGCATAGATTTCATTGAGGACTTAAGCAGATCAGACTCCCTCACTGTCTCCTCTTTGCACATTCATGTACAACACTGCCAGGCCAAGCATGGAACGAGTTAGTAGCCTCCACCTACAGTCACACCTGCACATAGTCATAGCTTTTATTGTACAGAAAGTCCCAAATTTTAAAGAAGTTCCTTCCACTCCATAAGGGGAGTCCAAGGTGAAAGTGCAATTTCAGCAGCTGAGATACAAGGAAAAACTCTACAGTAATACTACTTAAAAAGCCTCCAATTAGAAATGCTGCTATAAACACACACACTAATTGCTGTGTGTATTTCAACGAATCCAACTCAGTTTGCTGAAACTCAATGTAACTCCCCTCTGTAATAATGATATAAGCACTACTTCTTACGGGTGAATTCAGTGTAGTCAATAATTAACCAAATATATACATTGCTATATTTAATTTTTTCTATTTATATACATTNTATTTATATACATTTTTATATTTATATATTCATCTCCCATCCCTCATTTGTAAAATACTTGTGAATGTAGTTTTGGTTTATGGATCACTCATAGCTGTTTTATTCACAGAAAAAGACAGGAGACAGAAGAAATACTTTGGCAGGACAAGGTGACAGAGCTGTGACCTGCAGTACAGAGTTTCTTCAAGTTCTTTCTTTAGTCAGTTCAGCTGCCAGTGCTGAAACACTTGCTCATCTC
>VYZR01031227.1:24781-37342 GCA_013400675.1 Oxylabes madagascariensis
CAAATTTTAAAGAAGTTCCTTCCACTCCATAAGGGGAGTCCAAGGTGAAAGTGCAATTTCAGCAGCTGAGATACAAGGAAAAACTCTACAGTAATACTACTTAAAAAGCCTTCAATTAGAAATGCTGCTATAAACACACACACTAATTGCTGTGTGTATTTCAACGAATCCAACTCAGTTTGCTGAAACTCAATGTAACTCCCCTCTGTAATAATGATATAAGCACTACTTCTTACGGGTGAATTCAGTGTAGTCAATAATTAACCAAATATATACATTGCTATATTTAATTTTTTTCTATTTATATACATTTTTATATTTATATATTCATCTCCCATCCCTCATTTGTAAAATACTTGTGAATGTAGTTTTGGTTTATGGATCACTCATAGCTGTTTTATTCACAGAAAAAGACAGGAGACAGAAGAAATACTCTGGCAGGACAAGGTGACAGAGCTGTGACCTGCAGTACAGAGTTTCTTCAAGTTCTTTCTTTAGTCAGTTCAGCTGCCAGTGCTGAAACACTTGCTCATCTCCAGAGCTCCAGCCCAGCCTCAACCTACACTCCCAAGGCTTCTTCTCTTTTCCATAAAGAAGGCAGGAGTTTCCTCAGAATGAAAAATCTCTGTGCTGAAGATTTCAGATAAATCCAAAGGGCAGGGTTGATTGGCCAGTTGAGGCAATGGAGCAAAGTTTGGGGTATGTCCTGACAATGTGTTTAGGAATGGTACCTGAGGAAGTGACAAATGCCCAGGTGGAATTTCAAAAAACCCCTTATGGGTCAATTTTTTGGCAGTTTCATCACTACCTGGTTCATGCAGAAAGACAAAATTAAATAATTTTTAGAGGCAGAGGACACAGGAATTGTTTGGCTGCTTGATGGGATGTGCTGAAATGTGCTTAACCACTCGGAGAATTCAGGATTTGGGATCTATTGTCATCCGTTGTTCTGGGATCTGCAACGGCATTCTTCCCTGTTTGACAAACTGTGGTCACATTATGCTTTATTCCAATTCAGGACTCCTTCAGGAAAAGAGGCACAGAGACATCCCTCTCTTCCACGTGTTGTGGGACTGGCAGCTAGCCCTCCAACCTGCAGGTTTGCAGTCCTGCTGCAGAACGCAGTGCAGCAGAAGGGGCCAACACACACCCCAGGAGGAGAGAGAAAGGCCTGAGGATTTGCAAAAGACATTCTGAGGTAATTTAGGGTGTACATAGAAAAGTGAGACCATGTCCAAGTGAGGCTCTGCTCACAGTTGAAGCAGAAAGAAATAACAGACAGAAAAGGTCAAAGCTACTCTGTACTTTATGACTTCATTTAGAATCATGTTTTCCTATGCACCAGAAAATACTGATCCTGCAAGGGACTCCCAAACCCACATTCCTGAAGAACTTCCCATTTTTTTTCTATACAGCTTCATTCCATTTGTCACTTTCTGTCTCTCTGCAGTGGGCAGTGAGAGGAGATGAGTGTGCTGCATTACATCTTTTTTTTTCCTTAGAGACACTTTTGGGGTTAGTGAATGATGACAGTAGAAATACATGGAAAGGAAGAGTGATCTGTTGGCACCAAGACATGAATTTTCTGGCAAGTTTTAATGAAAAGTAATGAGAAATACATGCAGTCATGGTCATATCAGCCAGTACTGAGTCTCTTGGACTAGTTACCAGAGGAAATCATGTCCTGGAATGCAGGCTGCTCTGCCAGAAGCATTATTTCTTTCTGGAATTTGGTTTCTCAACCCAAGAAACAACCACTTTCTGTCTAAACTGAAAATACCAGACAAGAATGTCACATTTTAAGCATGTACTGAAAGTCTGAGTAAAAAGGGCAACAAAAAAACCCTCCTGCCCCTTTACCTAGCTCTGTCACTTAATTCAAATACTCTTTTCAGGCCATAAAGAAAAAGACTAACACTTTGAGAGATCTGGCTGGCTTCCAGCATGACAGAAGTCGGACATGGTCTATTCTGCTCCACGTTTCCTTTAAAATGAGAGATCTTCTGGAATGGGGACACAACAAAAAAAGAATGTCAGTGGGTAAGAACTAGTGTATCATTTTGGTGATTGTAGAACACAGAAAGATGAGTGAATGCTGGTGATGATGGCCTTTTTAAAGAAAAAGCTTTCAACAAAAAGGTTTTTAAGGAAACTGCCTGGGAATCACGCTGCAAACAACTGCAAGCTGTTTCTGGTCATCTAGTCAGGAGAATCAAGCCTGAAGGTTTGCCAGGTTATTCTGCATCTCTTTGCTTGAATGGAAGTAAACTCCCAGGTCAGAGAATGAGTGAGCTAAGAAGCAAAGCAGAGAGCAACCAGGTGGCTGCAGGACGTGCCAATCCTTCTGCAAAAGGGAATGTGCTTTAATTCCTGCCTTAGTGTTACATTTTTGTTGTCCCATACCTGAGAGAAAGCTCCTGGAACATGAATAGAGTGGGGACATCACTGATATCAGCTCTACATTTGCATTCAAACCAGTTATTTATTTCCTTTGAATGCAGTTGCTGCATGCAAGTAAAACCAATGATTTTTCAGTGAGGATGCAATATTTGGAGACTGCCAGGGAAAGACTGAGAGCTGTCTTACACTTGTTTAGACTGACTACAGGATGTGAGGGCAGCAGTGTGTTGCAGGGAAACACTGCAGGAACAGCCCTGCTGGAGCAGTTTGTTGGAAGGACACGCTGTGGTAGCTGGGGCCAGAGAGGTTTTTGGGTTTCCACAAAGGTGCCTGGCACTGACAGAGAGAACACAAGGAAAATTTCAGCTTTTCTTGTGGAAGAGTGAAAGCAAGTGAAAAATGAGAGTGGTGGTAGGACAGCCTGATGGGGAACAGCTACCGCTGAACTCAAGTTAAATCAAGGGAGAGTGAAGCCATTACTAAATGGGATTTCATTTGTGGCTGTGCCTGTGGAGGGACAGGCCATCCTTTACATTTACCTCCCTGTATTACAATAAAGCACCAGACAAAAGCACTTAATCTTCACTTGGGCCAGCAGGAGCCCTTTCTGCACTAACTGGTACGTCAGAAATGTCCTGTCTTTGATACTGGAAGGGCAGTGATTCCCTTGCAACAAATATGCAAATATTTCATGGAGGTCACGTGTCCAGAACAGGGAGATAGGAGAGGAGGAAAGGGAGACAGCAGCAATCTTGCTTATCTGTGCCTTGCTGTGTTCACAGCCCAGGAGAACTGATATCTGAACCATCGAGACAATGGCCTTGCTCCTCTTGGGACTGCAGGAACCATCTTCACATGGAAACCAGCTAACAACATGCTACATATAAAAGAGCTGATCACCAACTGCTTCACTTGCAGACTATTAATCTAATTTCTTTATGATTATCTTTCCAAAAATTGGATCCAGCTGTTCAGCAGTCTTCACTGGGAGGTTAATGAATATGCTGAGCTTGCAGAACAAAATGTTGAGCTTCAAAAAACTTCTGGGTTCATTTTTAATGAAATGTTTTAAATTCTTTGCTTTTAACTATCTTGCAGGCTTCAGAAGAAGCCCTGGCATCCTTTTATCTTGATTACTTGATATTTTTTGTTAAAAGAAACTCAAAATGCATGTATTAAAATGCATCATTGTGTTGCCCTTTTAGCCCAACCAGTATGCAAAATTCCAAGCCTTCCTGTCTTGTTTCCATGAAAAATTGGTATGGCTCCAATATTCTTTTTGTAAATAAGGGAGGACTGCACAAGAATCTACACAAAGTAATTTTTTACCCCCACCAAGGGGTAAAAAGAAGGACCAGAAGAACTCTTGGAGGCTGGGAGGGTGTTAGGAGCAGGTATCCTACACACCTGCCATATTCCTGGCCATCCCTGAGCACCATTTCTGACTACTGCTAGGAAAAGATGGATGTGGCCTGATGCAGTGTGCCTGCCTTCCATCTTCTCCACACCTCCCCTTTCTCCACCTCTGCCTTGATGTTCCTCAGCACCAAACTTAGCTCCTTTCCTCCCTCCCTTTCCTTCGTGGCTGCTTTCACAGAAGGAGCTCGGGAGAACCCGAGAACTCTCTAACATCGTGATCCTGCCCAGCTAAGGAACATCCACAGAAAACACTTGGGACTTAGCTTTGGCTCTAGCCTTCCTTGCCAGACTGCAATGTTGGCAGCATCTTCTGGTATTAAATCACTACCAAGAAAAGAGTATTTAAACGGCTTCACTATTTAGCCTCAACATGGAATGCTTACCATATACATAGATGCTTGCCAGCTCTGTGACTGAGGGCTAATTTTGTCTTCCACCACTGCAAAATAGGGGAATGCAGGCAAAAGGGAATGCAGCAGTGAAACCACATCCCTCTGGAACATTTTACTCCTTGACAAATACTGCATGGCTCCCTCCATGCCCAGGTATTTCTGCTTGGAGAACATCTCACCTTAACACACAACACAGCACTGAATGCAAGAGCATTTTGGAACGTGTCAGAAAGAAGCTTCTGTCCCCAGACCAGCTGATGCTGGCTGCTCCTCCAGGAAGCCCTTCATCAGTGTGCTTTATTTGGCTTCTGACTTCATGGGCAGCTTCCACCTCACAGCACCTGTGAATATTCAAGGTGCACAATTCTAGTGGTCAAAACTTTACCAGAAGGGCCTAATCATTCACCTGTCTATTCATTATTGATATTTTACCCTCTTTCCTTCATGGAAAGATTGTTTGGGTGACCTGTGGTTATACATCCTGGCAACAACCTCGGTTTAAATCTATATTCTCCCTGTCTTTTGCATCCCTATCTGTGAAACTCACAGGAAACTCTTATGGGTGGAGGTGAACTTTTACATGAGGAGCATCACTCTCTCACTCACCTTCAGGACTGGCTCCAGGCACAGCACCACAGATGGCTGTGCTGTCTGTTCTCCCAGGCCAATTTTTTCTGTGGCTGTCTTGCTGGGCCTTATAAAACCATTTGGCCAAAGAAGTCGGGAACAGTTACAATCAATGCTCATCGTGTCACTTTTGCATTTTCCAGCATCAGGCATTTGCATATGGACCTTTGTGACAAGTTTATTACTTCCCATGTTTATGTCCTAGGCAAATGCCAGCAGGAGAAGCGTGCTTCTGCTTCAGTCCCTACTGGCCAACTTCTTGCCGAAACAGTTTTGCAGGATCTGTATGCCTTTGGGTCAGCTCCACAGGCCTCTGGGGCAAGCCAGCTCTCTTCTCTGTTTATCCCTTAACTAAACACTGGCAAACACAAAAAGAACACACCACCTTTCTGCAGGAAGAAGTAAACTGACCTTCAGCCTGGCTTTGCCCTTTGCTCTGTAAAATAATGAAAAGAGTTAGAAAAAATATGTGCTTGGTGCACAGCTCCAGTGACTTCCAAGCAAACCTAGAGCTGGTCTGCAGTGCAGGAGTGGACACAGTTTATTCCAACTCTGGCATTTTTACATCGGTTTACTATCAACAGGAAGCAAACTGTTTGAGAAATGCCAGACAAATGGCTCTGTGAAATCCTGCAGCCGCCTAAGAGATGCTTTTAAGCAGCTAAACTGGGGAAATCTCTCAGATGAAACTCAGCAATAGCTTGCAGTCAAGATGCACCGACAGAAGGACAGAGTGCTGTTTCAGCCATAAGAAAATCCACTCTGCTATCAAGTTAAAGCTGCGCTGGGCTAATTATGAATCCAGATAATAATCGTAAGAGAAAGTGGGAGAGACTGTTTCCTGTGAGCTGTAAAGTGCATTTATCCTGCACAACACCCCTCCTGCAGCTCTGTAGGCACACAGACCTGCATACAAACAGCCTCATTCCCAGCTCAGGCTCTGGGGCTGGTGCTCCTCTGCTGCCTTGCTCACCCTTAACTTGTGCCCTCTCAAATCACTGTTCAGGGGTACAAGCTTTCATCTCCAAAACCAAGATGAGAGCAGGAGTTCAGCCTGTCCCAATAAAAGGCCCAGCTCTAAAGCCATCTTTTACATAATTGCCTATGAAAGGTAAGCACTCCTCATGTTCAGACCACAAGTTTCATGCTTTGCTGGGAATACACAACACATGGTGGATGCATGACATTCTGATGGATCTCATACACACAGATAGAAAATTCTTCACCAAGACTGCCAAAATCACATTTTTGTAACTTCTTTTGTCTTTGTCTTTGACTGGTGGGTAGCGGCCATGGGGAAGGGTGAGCTTTAAAATACTGCAAAGATTTGCAGTGGAAAGGTATAGTTAATTCAGTTATAGTTAACTATAGTTACTATGCTATAGTAACTGCATTTCTTTCTTGCAAGTTGAGAGTCCAGTTTAAAATGCCCCTGCACATAATATTCTCCTTCCTAGGAATATTCACCAACTGGTGTAACAGCACTCAGCATTGCAAATTAATAATGGGCAGACTCCAATCATCCAGTATAATTGCTGGATCCTGTGGTATTGTAAACATTGGCAAGGACATCACAGGTGGAAAAAGCCTTCTCATATATAAGACTTACCAAGATCACACTCTAAATTGACATGTAGCTCCTTCATAATGGCAATAAAGAGCTTCACGGGCAGTATGTATTTTAAGAGCAGCTCTGATACTCAGGAGTAGGTGCACGGATTTAGAAAGATATTTACACTTTCATTCCGAGTACATGCAACGCTCACTGTATAAAAAAGAGATGGCTTGTCCTCTATAAATATTTTTGAGGTGACATCAAAGGCCAGCTGGAATCTCTTCTGTGGAAAATATGCAAACTCTAGGATTACACACGTGGGGAGAGAGACTCAGCTCAGGGGCAAGATAATGAACAGCCACGTTCTCCTCCCAAGGTCACAGCCCCACATTCAGCCTCGATGGATGTTCCTACCTAGAGATTGATCAGGGCCTGACATAAACTGGGGCACTCCTAATCCAGTGCCTAGGCAACAGCTATCTATGTTAAAAAACAAACCCTGACAACTTGGTGGACAGTGACTGCCAAGGGCAGGACGGAGGCAGAGGAACGAGGACATGTGAATTAACGACCACTTTGACCTACATGCATCCTCATCATTGTAATAGCTCAGCTAATGTTCTTCAAAGGCTTTCTTCACGCTGAAGAGGAAACTCTCTGCTTGGGGACTGCAGGGAAAACCGTTCTTCTTCTCTCCATCACGAGTCTAAACGGTGAGGAGGGAGCCCGTGCGCCGGCGCTCTCAAGGCAGCACTTCTCCGCCGTGCTGCATTCCAGTGGAAGAATGATCTACATTTCTTTTGGCAGCAAGGTCAACTGAAGCAGCTCCCGCCATCCATCCTTGCCCTGCACAGTTCTTTTCCACCCCCAAAGCATTCACTTCGGCAGTGTCACAACAACTGCTTCGTGGGGACGAAACGCTGGGCTTGATCAAGCAACTGAGACGAGTTAAAAATAACCCAGCAAGGAAGGGAGCCCGGACTGCTCTCCCAATGCAGCCCTGGAGCCAGCAGCTGTGGGAGGCAGGGAGAAAGGACAGGGCAGCAAAGGAACTGTTAGCCCTTGAAGCCACCAATAATTAGATTTTCAAACCATGCCCTAATTTGATCCTCACATCCTCCAACCTTGTGGAATAACACTATTTTTTGCCTCACTTTATATATTAAGAAAAGAATGAGTTAGTTACTAACCAGAAGAGAACTCCAAAAACATCATATGAAACTCCAGCCTCCTTACCACTAGGTTTTGGGGTTTTCAGAGTCAGACAAACTGGGTCTTTCTCCTCCTTGCAGTTCAGCTGCACTTGCCCTACACACGGTTTTCCATGGGTCCAAACAAATATATGGGACAATCACATTCGAAGCATTTACCAAGAAAACGCAGAATTTCCAGCAAGACCACTCTGAACCTGCTACAATATTACAGTCCCTTTTCTAGATTAAGAAACAGGCTCAGAATTCTTAAACACAAACCCAAGAGACTCTGTCAAACAGAGAAATACCACCACATGGAGTACCACAATGCATCTCAATGCAGAAAGGGTTTATTAAACTTCCAGGGTTACACACCGAAGGCAGTCATCTACCCAACTCATGCTCCCACTTGGCCCTGTATTTTTGCTGTGCAATCCTGTGCAGGGCAAGGCAAGACCCAGCGAGAGGACAGTCTGCTGTGGGCAGATATCCACCCAGCAGCCAAAGTGACCACTGGCAGGACCCTGGGAACCTCTGTTGTCAGAGGCTTTAAGAAGAAGAGAGCAGAAGGTCTGTCATGAGCAGTTTATTTTGAATGGATCCTGCCTGGGGGCATCAGAATGGAGCAGACCTCCTATCCTTCCTAGGTTGATCTTCTGGAATTCTGATGAAAGCAGAGAGAGTGGAAGCCCGATTCTGATCCTGTCTCTGACACTGGCTTTTCATTCATCCTTGCAACGACACCATTAGCTCCTCAGGATGCTGTCCTTGCCGTAAAACTGGGATTAAAGCACTTCCTAATTCATATGAACACGTAAAGTGCATAGGCACACAGACAGAAATACATACATGTGTATCTCTAGCTCCATTTGTATCTATAACCATTTATCCACAAAACATGCATGCACTGCTTCTGTAATGTCACTCCAGAGAAACGTGAAAACGGTAGATGAGAAAGAAAGTGGAAAAGCGTTAAGGCTAAGGATACAAGAACAATAATTCCACAGCTGGTACTTAGAACTGCTATTTTGGCAGCAGAGAGACTCCACCTCAGACTAGTAAAACTTTTCTGATGATACCAGTGAGGTATTAGAACTCCTGTCACCAGAATAAATAACCCACTGCAGTGGTACACTGGAACCCATGTATTCCAAACAGGTAGCAGGAATACTCCCTCCCTTTTGTGCCAGTATGTGCCAAAATGAGGACAAGACAAGCTGTAAGAGAAAGGAATATTCTCTAGCTCACGCCATGTATGAGAGGGACAGACTTACGTGACAAAACTTCTGTGTGAAGGCCCCAGAAGGCAAAGAAGCTGCATTTTAAGGGACGCTTTTCAATTAATGCCTGAGCAGAGCAGGCATTTAAACTTCATTAGAGCACTCCAAGGAACAGGAACAGAACACAGAAGAATCTTTCTTGGCTGATCTGTTCAGCTGTCACTTCAGCGTGCCAGCAGCTGGACTGTACTACACAGTCTTGCATCTTACACACAAAATGTAGTTTAATAAATACATTCTACAGGAACGCAATACAGGATTCACACACAACAACCAGCCTCCACCCCTGCAAACACAGGGCAGCCAAACTTAGCTGCTGCTTGTTGAATCACACTGATTGCAGCTCAAAGTCTGCCTCTGCTCTTTGCAGAGGATGCACACGCAGACATTGCAGGCACATTCATGGGGGCCAGCTGAGCTTTCTGCTGTCCTGCATGCATCTACATACATTAGCTGTGGCCATGCAATAGCTGAATACGTACAGACAAGTTTTAAACACCACACACACTACACAAGCACATTTCTACAGAGATTAGATGTCTGTTCTCGAGAAATGACAGGAAATGACTGGGGAAAATTTATGAAAACTGAAATAATCACCATGCAAATCACCAAAGTGGGTTTGAGATGCAAAGGGATTTAATTCATCAATTTGCACAGATTAGGCAAAACTGAAATTCACTGCATTAAGAGCTCCTATTTATTTCTTAAAACCTTTCTTGGCAGGGAGCCATTAGGTACTTGTAAAAGATTAGAATTATTGGTGTTTGATGGGCTCTCCTAAAAGGAATAGAGGGAGAAAAATCACAGACTGGAGTCATTAGGATCATCTTCTGCTAACTCCTGTATTTTACAAAAATATACTTTAAAAAGCATAAATAGATGACAAATTGCCTATCACCTAGCATGATTCCTGGCCATCTGCACTTTCTGCGAGCACATTTTTCCAGGCAAACCACCTGCACTCCACAAGTGTTCCTCCCTACTCCTGTTGACACATCCCATAGGCTGAAAGATCCATTTTACAGACAACTTTGTTTTGTCCTGCCACATGAACACTCAGCAACTCCTCCAGAGCTGCAAATCAGCTATTTTAGACCACCAAGCTGGCTTCCTTCTTCCTTTCAGTACTGTAAGTGGGCTGACTTCAGCCGAGATGCAGGAGAGCTCTCCTGGCTGCCTGCAGACCTTCCTCATGAGCATCTGTCAGCACAGCTCCAAAGCAATCAGCAAATCTTCCCTGCTCCTCTCACCCCAGACCCTGCTTCCCCGGCTCCCAGACATCCCTTGTTTGGATGATGCAGTTTCTGGGAAAGAACCGCAAACATTCCAGCCGACGTAATTTACAAGCTAGGAGCTAATCTCAGGTTTTTATTGGGCAAGAGATTAGCACCCCAGCCCATTTCATTAACTGTGCATCAGCAGGCCCAATTTGTTGATTGACTGAAGTGATGTGATTTGTGAGGTTTGTGGAAAGAAATGCTTATGTTGACCTTGTAGTCCAAAAAAGAAGAAAACCAGCAATTTCTAAGGCAGCTCTACAACAAAAAGACATACCCGGAGTAGACAAAGCAGTAGTTGGTGGTTTTCGAAGTAGTTAATTTTCAAAATTACGTTTATGCAGACCTCCTATGTTTTTTACTTTAAAAATGTCCTTTAACATGCCTCCAGTGCTGCTTCTGCACTAGAATACTGACAAATGCAACTTGAGAAATAACCAGAATCGAAGCGCCTCATTCAGCAAAACCTGATTTTGAGCCACCTGTTTGACGTCAGCACATATGGGACTGAGTCTGAGACTGGGGTCACTGATTATTCCAGGAAAGTGGGCCCAAGTCTAGCTTCCCACAGTGTTTTTCCTTTCCCTTAATCTGTTGGTCAGCCTGAAAAGCAGTTTGTTGTTTTGCCCACTTAAAGGATCTATTTTTTTTCCCCAGATTTTGTAAAAGAATCTGAATGTTTCGTACGTCCAGATGAGGGTGAAAGCCATCACGGATTTTAAAGTTCTCCTGCAAACAGAAAGATGTTAATGCCTCTGATGTTAGCCCAGCCCGTCTCTGCTGCATTCTCACTGCACTGTTTATTGCAGCTCATACAGGCACTAAAAGAGAACTGGCTAAAAACCTGTGTCAAACAAAATGTATTTGTCACGAGCAGCGCTAGCCACAGCCACGTGGCCGTTTAATTCCAGTCTTTTGTGAAAATGAACTGCATACTGACACTTCCTCCTTGTTTTGTAACTTACACCAGGTGCTAACAGTGACTAAGCTACAACTAAAAGAAGGGATGGGATAAAACGTGGCCCAGGAAGAGGAGATTTGGCAGTGAGGCAGATGCGCTCTGCAGTAATCGGCTGAGGAGCACATCTGTGCAATCTGTTGCGCTGCTGGAGGCTCAAACCTGCAGCTCCTCTACAGACTGGGAAGGTTTTCAGCCTTGCCATCCATCCTTTAAGATCAGTCAGTAACACGAAGGAACCTTGCATGATTTACCAAAGCGTTCTCTTTCTTACCTTGAGACGTTCCAAAGAGACCGCGTGGGGCTCGGCCTTTGTAGGATGAATAAACAAAGCTTAAATGCTACAGAGTTCTGAGATTTTCTTGTTCTCCTAAGTTTTTTCCCCTGCTTCTTATTTATAATACAGATTTATGCCTTGCTTACTTTGAAAGGTCGTGCTAATGCCAAAAATTACCACAGCACGTGAATCAAGAGAATGAAAGCTGTGTAACAGAGAAGACCTTTCAATTTAGGCTCCTTAAAAGCTCTAGTATTTAGTTTAAAATTCCAACAGTTAATGAGCAATTTTTGAGAAGGGATGTCCTTGTTAGGAATTCAATAGCTCTACTCTTTCAATTATCAAGTAAAATCACACTCATGCTTGAATACCTAGGAGCAAAAATGGGTACAAGCCACGAGCACAAGAACATCCTTTGAAAAGGTCACTTTTAAAAGACATTCCAGAGTGCAATACAAGGCAGCTGTGTTACCTCCCCCAAGAGCCTGTCATGTTTCCAGTCCTTTTAAATATAATTCTGAGGAAATGAACAGGCTTCATTTTTCTCCTCAGCTTTGCAGAGACCTTAGCCCTTGAAACACAGGTACTCCTGTTTTACGGCATCCACATTTTGAGATTTATTCTAATTACCTGTGCTGGGAGTACAGGTACAACCTTTCTGGCCAGTCAAAGGAGAGAAAGACTCCCCTGGAAGGTGATAAAAGCACGTCAAACAGAAGCCTCTCTCTCTGCTAGCAATATAAAAAGCCTGAAGTTCAATACTGAGCTGCTGTTACAGCTGTGATGGTCTGGAGTTGCACATTAGCTCTGATTTAGAGTGAATTAGTATGAATATACATCCCTGTGCTTAAGCACCTTCAAACCCAAGGCCATTCTGGAAAATGCTAGGCAAAATTCAGTTATGATTTACAGATTGTATGTTCTTATACATTATGCTCATATATGCACAGGTACAGCCTCTGTATGTGTGTGTGTTTGGAGGTTTGCACCCTTTCACTTGCTCCTGAGTGTAACCAAAGGCTGGATGGGATTTTTCAAGGCACCACGGGGCAGGGGTCAGCTTGCTGCTGCACTTTCTACTCCTCTGGACCTACACTTATGGCAAGGAAAGAAAGACACATCTTTTGTCAGAAGCAGACGACACTAGTTTGGGAGGAGCTGTGGTGGTTTTTTTTTTTTT
>VYZR01031227.1:37360-65135 GCA_013400675.1 Oxylabes madagascariensis
TGTTTTTTGTTTTTTTTTTTTTTTTTTTTTTTTTTTTTTTTTAAATTTCAATTATTATCTGTATTTTGGAGTTTTATTTCCACAAACTGTCACAATAGATAATATTTGAGACACAGAGGAAAAAAGAAATCACAGTACTTTGAAACGAAACAGCTTTAGGAAAAGCTATAGTCGCAAGATAACTTGTACTAACAAGATGACAGCTTGGAAAGAAAAAAGCACAGGACTTTGAAACTGTGATTCGCATCAGTCCAAGACTTCAGACAGCAGGACCATCAACCACTTCTGTTTCCAAAGGGTACTCCCAAGGAACTGCCCTTTCTGCTCTGAGTGACAACAGGAAAGAAAGGAAACAGATGATGGGGAGAGGTTAGTCTGTGCTTTGGTAATGTATAAATCCAGCATATAAGCTGGGTAAGGTGGTTTTTACTCATCTTGGAAAAGTTGAAATCAATGCAAACTTAGCAAAGGTTTTACGGGATAGAGAACTCTGTCATGTCTCTGCAAGCTCACTTGAGGCTTTCCACTCTGAACTATGGGACAAAATGACCTAATTAAAAAAAATAAACCAATGGAGAGCAATGCCCAAAGGAATAAAGCCAAAGAATGTTCATTAGCCAAGTGTGTCCAGCTCCACTCTACATAATGCCATATCCTGGGGAAACCAGCTGCTGGGTGTGCCTGCTGCCCTGGCCAGCAAAGTTCCAGCTGCACAGGGCTCTCAGGTGGACACAAGGAGCTGGCAGATCTCCCCCTCCCTTCTCAGGAAGAAAGAACCAAAGCCCCACACGTATTTGTTGCTCCTTTCCCAATCCGTGCCACGCAAATAGGCACATTGGGGAAGGGGGGCCTTGCCAGGAACCAGCTGCTGCTGCTTCTCTGTGCTGTAAAAGAAAGCATGTGTGTTCCTGCATGTGTGTGTGTGTGTGCATGGGACTGGATGGAGAGAGAGGATGAAGTAATGATTCCCAGCCTCAACCCAGGCCAATTAACATTCCCTTGGAGCTTTTTAATTAAAGTGAATGTCTGCCCGACAAAGAAGGCGAGTCTGGGAGGTTGACATCTCATCTCCTCAAAAAACACACACAGACACACCTCCCAGATAAAGGCTATTTATTATCTGCTCAAGAGACTTTCTGGGATCCATTCCCCTCTTTTGGCCTCACTGTGGCCAAAGCGTCCCTTTCTTATCTGTCTGACAGGTCTACACAAAGCTTAATTGACTTGCCTGGGGTCTTGGGTTTTCTTCTTTAGGGAAAGCAGAGCTTTGGGGTGGTGATGGAGAGAGATCCCATCCTTTTGGCTTTTAATGAAAAGAATCCCATAATAATGCCAGCCATTTGCAAGCATGACCCCCTAGAAGATACTGTGTGGACAACTGTTTTCCTCCCAGTGGGAGCTGGGAAAAACACAGGGCTGAATTCTCAACTACTTTGGCTTTTGTTTCCCTAACGCTGCAAATACAGCATTCAGGAGATGGAACTTCCCTTATGCTGAAGCTGAAGGATTTTGCAAACACCAAAACCTTCAAAAAAGTCAGTCTTGCTCAGATACAGGCACGGCTGACTGCAAACACACTTTTGAAGTTTGACACAAACTTCACGTAAGGAAGTTTGAGAAGGGTCAGCTTTTGCTGAAAGCCCAGACAAACCCTAAATAACAGCTGAAGGTGCCTGAGCTGAGTATGCTGAATGTTCACAGACCCACAGGTATGAACACAAGAGCACTCAGTCCCAAGCCATGCCTTTACTAATGCCTTGGGAGGTGCAACCCCTGCCCAAGGAGCTTGGGATTCACTCCATTTTCCCAGAGCAGCACTGGATGGCTCACTGCATGGCTCATGGTTCTGATGGGAGGAGTGGAGCCACCTGAAGAGTCCTGGCTGCCAGCAGGACCCACGCTGCCCTCCCCCCAACCTTGGCACACCAGGTCTTGCCCTCTCCCCTGCACCAGCACTCACCTGATGTCCCCCTGAGCCGTGCCAGCACATCAAGATTTACGTGCAAACCCACGTCAAGTCAGGGCGCAATTTGCACCCCCACTGTTTTTAAAATGTTGGGGGGTTTTGTTCCAAGTTTAGTGAGGCAAAGCCACTCACTGAGCTGCCAATCACACCCCTGGAACAGTGCAAAGGAACAGGCATGCACAGGGTGGGGAATGGAAGACAGAAAGCCACGTCTGCCCCTTGGACAGCAAGCCACTAGCTGTCACTTCAGCTCAGACCTCCTGAAGTGACCAAATCCCTCAGTAAGGGGTCCCAAGCAGCTCGCCCACAGCAGACTCGTCCAAAACTTTGCCATAAATGCAGTCTCAGTAACTGCAGATGAGAATATGCATTCGTAAAATGAGCAAGGCTGGCCTGTGTGGTCCCTGGCTCCCCCTGCTCCCCATCCTTCCAGCAGAGCAGGGCACAGCCAGGACACACTGCTCCTGCCCTGTGCTTGCAGCCCTGACCATGGCCAGAGCCGGGAAGAAGTGAGGAGATGAGGGAGTTTGCATCCCTTGCTTTTTTTTGGCTGCTGCTGTAGCCAGACATCGGTGAACTCACTGCACCTGGTGAAATCTGGTTGCTAAAATTTTGTTTCTCTTTCCCAGAAGAAGAGGAAGATTGCTAGCCCTGCTGGAAGGGGGGCTGCCCACCTCACCCACACACTGCCCCAAGAACTTATTTCGTCTTGGAAACTGTGGTTGTAAACTTCAATTTTTCCTGAGGATCTGTGTGGAAATGGTGCAGCAGAGGAACAGTGCTCGAGGAGGGAGGGCTTGAGGGAGCCTTCCCCTTCTTCCCCCTCATGGCTTTAGGGCAGCACTTCAAGAGGCTGCTGACAGCACAGGGAATGAGCCATGTGTTGCCACAGGGTAGGTGACAGCAGAGCACTTACCATATGTGAACATCTGTGAGATTCATGGGCCTTTAATACACCCTTGGGCTGGGTGAGGTCTGTGCACACTGCTGGTTGTATGGAATAAAATTCTGGAAATTCTCAGTAGAAAACAAGGAAAACTAGGATTCTTCTAACTACTCAGAGAACTGGTCACTAGTTGTTTGTACTGGGAGTAAGAAACTGTTCCTGTGACTTGCATTCACTAAACACACTCAGTGTCTAGTTGCTGCATTAAAATTAATTTTCATAATTAGATAACAAAAAGGAGAAAACAGAGAGAGACAGGAACTCTCTGAGTGCATACTATGGAAGCACTAACATAATGTAATAAATCTAAGAGGAAATCTGCAATTAAGGATGAGGACTTTCCATAAACTGTTTCTCTAATGACAGCTTAGTATCTATTCTATCTTGCATTCTGAAATTAAAAGATGCTGCTTCTGCATACCACCAGAGCTTCCCTTGCTGTTCTCACGCAGCAAAGTGATTCCATACCCCAGAACTGTGTCCCAAGCTCACAGCTGTACACTGTGTGCATACACCAACCAGTCTGTTCCCAAAGTTTTAAATATATAGCAGGGGCTTTCGAAAGGTCCCTGTCCTCACACAGTGTCTTGAACATACCTAAAGGCAGACAAAGTACACTGAGATTCTCGGATGGAAGGGTAAAAATGCAAAGAACAATAACTATAAACAAAGTTGAAGTCCGTTTCAACATATAAATGCATCATATATTCTATGTTTGTATATTAATATATGATAATTAAATCCCTCTAGCACTAATGCCGGCTTGGCCTGGAACCAAAGCAGCTGTCTTGGGGGATTCTCTGCATGGTACTCCTTCTTAAATACACTAGAAGCAGACACTTATCCACTTTTAGGCCTTTTATAATGTTTGCATGGACAAAAATAGAGAAAGAGGCAAAGACGGGAGGCATGAGGAGAAAAGAACAAAAACAAAAAAAGAAATGCAGCCTGGAAGTCAGGAGAAGCGAGTTTCCCGCAGCACAGCTCCGGGGGTGCTTTCTGCGGCTCTCAATGGTGATTCAGAGCGCCGACGCTTACTGGAGGAAAGCAGCCTAAAGAGATTATCCAAGTTTGCAATTGTATATAGGTTTGGTTATTTTACATGCGGCTTCTGATGTCCATTTCTATTCCAGAGACAGAGCTAAAAAGCGCGGCTTTGTTCGCTCCCCCTCAGAAACGGGGATGCGGGCAGGCGGCTTTTATCAATGTTGCCATGCAGAAAAGTTCGTAATCTCCCCAAAGCCCAGCCTTACTTTTCTTTGTCGCTTGGCCTTTGTCTGCTGGCATTTCAAATCTACAAATTCCAAAATGGTTTCCAATGTACACTTTAATGGGGACACTTTAATCTGACACTGCACTAGCGAAGAGTCCTGTTACCCAGCCTCTCAAACTGCACCTTGACTTGGGCCAAGGAAAGTGCAAGGAGCCAGGCATAGTGAGAACAAATATTTTGAAGACGAACAAAATGATCTCTGCAGAAAATACAGCAATTGAATCATTAATAATGTATTTGGAACTCTGCATCCGGCAATATATGTAGCACAGTGTTCATAAACCTTGCGTAAAGAAAGGAAAGTTAAGACCAAAAATGCTGAAGTTCTCAAAATTTAAGTAACATCAACCATTGGTTTGCCTGTTACAAATAACTAAAACCTAAGTTTAAGAAAATAAGTCGCTCAGGCAGGAAGAGTCTCGTTATTACGGGTGCAGCTGAGAACCAAAGATTTCTGTGTCAGAGAAACATCCTCTCTTGCCATCTGAAAGACTAAAGTACTGCGGCATGAGGTACAACAAAGGGACATTCCTAACATTATTACCTTGTCTTCAGAAGGATCAGACCTCCCTTTAGCCTGGTGTTGTGGTTCTGTGGGGAGGTTCACCCCTGCCTGTGTACCTTGTGCTTAAACCAGTTCATCTGGAGGTGAAGAGTTCACCACTTTGAAGACTTCTCTCCTCTGACCACTTCCAACTCTCTCTGACCCACTTCTCTCCTAAAGGTTTCAATTTATAATGTATAAAAGTGACTTCCTGATAACCCTGCTAAAGGGTCTACAGCCTTTACTGGCATTACTAAAAGCTCTCTGGATTTTGCACCAGCCTTCTTGGCTCTGCAGGTTGGCTCTGGCTCCATCCCTGTGTGCAGAAGAGAACGATTTGTTGCTAAATGTCAGCATTATTTTTCGTATCATTCAGGGCAGTCAAAGCATTTTCAAGCATGTGAAGTAGCAGTATTGGGGTAAGGGATTTCATGAACTACCCTGTCACATTGTTTTATATAAATGGCTTAAATTAGTGCAGGCTGACTCTGTCAGTGAGACATTGGTCTCCAAGCTGCATCCATATGTGTAACAGAGCACAAGGAAGGTACAGAGAGATTGAGGTCATGTTGAATAAACAAGAATAAGCACAAAGTCCAAACCTCTCTGTGTCTGTGGATAGCTGTTTACAATCCTGCAAACTGAAGCAGCCATGAAAGAACCACCTGACACTTGGGAAGTTGGACACAGCCCCAAGTGCAACACAGAGAGTGCCCAGGGGAGGTGAGGTGATGATTTCATCTCAGCTTTTGGGCAAGATCAGTTTTCCAAATCTTGCCATGCTGAGAAATCAATCCACAGGCCACAACTCTTAAAGAAACTGTGATTCATTGGTTCTGCTGGTCACAAAGTGACTTCTGTGCAAAGGGAATAGTCTGGGACAGGGCTCTTTTCTCACACAACATCCTCTAAATGCTGCCACTGGCAGCTTCTGCTGAAAATGGCAGTGCTCCATTGTATCTCCTTCACCACACAGGAAAAAACATTAACCTCCACTGTTCCTGGAATCTGAATTTCCTTTGCCTAGCACACACTGTAGATCAGGCAGAGTGACAGTATGGTGTGTTAAACTAAACTGAACTAGCACAGCTCAATTCTTTTTGTATCTTTTACAATAGTTGCAGCTAAAAACAAATGTCAGCTACTGACATACCAAGCACTAATCAGAGTCTGCCCTTTTTTACTTCAGGAGAACTTCCAGTATTTTGTTTGCTTTTTGTCAGAAAATTCCCAATCTTAAATCTTACATCTGCTAAGGGTAATAAACCTCACTGTGTCATCCTGTTCTGCTCCTTATTCCTCCTTTTCCCTCTGTGCTCATGCATGTTTGGAGAGCTGTGCCACCATTATTTATGACACTACCAACCCTCTTGTCTGCTCAGACATTTTTATGGCTCATGGCCACATTCCAAAGCACAGCGTTAAGGGGTTTAATGGCTGTGGCAGAAAACTTTTCAGATATTACACATGTGTCAGCCTAATATTTTAATCACGCTGTGCTTCAGGTACAACACTTTGCCCTCGGGGGATTGTCAGGTTACAGCACACTGATATATGTTTCAACAGCTCTTTGCCTCTGGAGGGCTTAATCAAAATTTATAGCGGGGCAGCGCACTCTCTTCAAGGGCATGAGCAGGCAGGAATCCTGCCCCTTGATCTTCATCACTGTCCCTGGCTTGTAGTTGGCTTTTCCTGCATGGAAACATTTCACACACCTGAGCGAGCAGTGGTTGAAGAGCTGGCTCCCGTTCCCAGCACGCCCTACTGAAGTGTGTTTCCTCATCTGGTGTGACAGGGATGAAGCTGTCCCGAGCAGGGTGTGAGTTCTGGGAGGGGTGTGAGAGGTGTGGAGGGGGGACGGGGCACCCACACCTCGGCCCCAGCCTTGGCACGGGGACGTGCTCCCGAGAGTGCCTCACTTCCATTCTGCACGTGTCTCCAGTCTTTAATTGGACATTAAAATAGAAGCGGCTTGGATTAAAAACCTGTCAGTTCACACAGAAACACAAGCCACAGCCTGAGCAGGATGCCCTACAGCTGCAGGCAAGGCCCTGACTTGACCCTTTCAGGTCCATCTGGCCATTTCCAAACTCTGGTGCCAGAGAGTTTTCAAAAAGTGTCCTTAAAAAGGCAACTGAGACTGTGGAAAGCCTCGAGGCACGGACACATACCCAGCTAGTGTCCCTTCTAAGCTCTGAAGGCACGGCTCAGATTATAACAATCATCTTTGAACTGATGGGGGTTGTTCCCCAGAAGTACCAGAATACCTCACATGCATTTTCCCCTGCCATCTGCCCAGCCTACCACACTACATAATTATGCTCTGCTCAAAGGTTGGCCCCGATTGTGCAGAGGTGAGGCATGAAAAGGAGGATTAAACCTCCTGACTTGAAAGCTTTGTAGGAAGACTGATCCAAGGTCAGGCACACATCTCTTTCCCACAATGCCCAATGGAAAAAAATGAACTGCAGATTAAGAGAATGGCCAACAACATGGCTGTTGTTATCTGTTTTCAATCTTTTAAAAACAAAACTTGCACGAAAATTAAAATAAAGTACGCAAGCAGGAAGGAAATGTCTCTGGACATTTGGAATCAATTGACCATGTGCCTCAATATCTGAACTTGGACTGGCCCAAAGGAGAAGCCTGAGTACAAAACACCCTAAGAGAGAAGACAAGCACGCTTAGACAGGCCCCATTTGGAGAAGACTTTTCCAGAAACTAGTTCCCGGGGCCACGTTTAACACAAATATAATGACAACAACTTGCATTCACAAAGGTATTTTCTGCCTCAGGCTGCAAACACACCTGCCAACAAGCTCCTGTGACTGTCAAAGCTGGAACCTGCCACTCTTTCTACTGTGGAGTCCAGTGCAAATTCACATTTCTTAAGAGTATTTCAGATACAGGCTCATTTCTAAACGAGAACACAACACATCGCTTACTTCAAAATTAAATTAATATACACTACAAACCAAATAAACAAAATCAAAAGGGCACTGTTTAAATGTTACAGAACAAAAGAAGTACCAGTTTTACTGTCTTCCATTTTTACCAGCCTTCAGACTGAAAAATCACCACAACAATATAGTACTGCCTGCTATTGGCTCCTTGTGTCCCTGCATGCCAGCCTCCAGCAGCAGTTGCTGATCTTGCACTTAGAGCAGAAACTCTGACAGACCAAAAATACTGCATTGTCTTTCTGCTGTGGTTGTCCAGCTCCCAGCACAGCGAGAGTCTTCTTCTCCCTGGGCTCCTGTGCAGCACTGCAATGGAGAACTGAAGCCAATGTTGAAGACACACAGCTCGTGTGCACTCACATCTCAGTTCCTCATCCAGAACCTCCCACAGAGCAAAATGAATATGGGGAAAAAGAAAAAGTTATGTGCTCTCTGCATTTGTGACATTAGGAATGCACAATGAATGCTCCAGACCAAACCATTATTCCTCAATGAGAAGGAGGAGCTGGAGGCAATGACTGAGAAAGAAGGAAGCCTCCAAAGCTTCTGTCCCCGTTTCTTCTTGCTGGGAAATTGCATGGCACCAAGGCAGCATTCAGCACAGCTTGAGTGCAACCACCACTCTGATTCTGAATGGGACAGAAAAAGACCTTCTGGTCTTTGAGGGGAAAACAAAGAAGCACCTCCAGCCTTGGTGGGACAGAGAAAGGACTGTTCAGCCCCCAAACCAGCAGCAGAAACAGGCCACTGAGGAATGCTGCTCTCTGCAATGCTCGTAGCTCTTACAAAAAACTCCGCAGGAAAAAGAAAGTAATTCTTACAGCACAAAGACTTACAGAAATGCAGTGTGGCAAACCCAGCCTCCCTTCCCTGCAGAAAGCTGCCTGCTGTTCCCAGGCTCAGCTCAGATATGCCCTTCCCTGCGCTGCCTCCGAGATGAGACACTTCTGCCACCATCATCCTGATGCAGAGAAACTATCTCTGCCAACAAATTGACAGAGAATTTCAGTCTTAATAATCATCCCGCCCTGCACTTCAGCCTGATCCACATCCCAGAAGCAAGATTAATCCACTAAGCCTCTCAGCTCCTAGAAACGATACTTACAGGCAAACAACTATCCCCACTCATTCTCTCACTCAGATGATAATCAGAAAAATGTCTGTATTTGGCTCACAATGACAAGCTGATTTGAAATCTCCTAAGGAGCACAAGCTTGTTGGCTCTGGGATAACCCTGCTTGTCCCTGCGCTTCAGCCTGGCAGCCTGGGGAAGAACAAGGTCTCCTCAGAGGCCTTTTCTAACCTTAACAACTCTGTTTCTGTGGTCCGTGGAAGGGTTAATGCATGCTGGTTACACAAACCCTGACCACTGCACATCCCAGCACGCCTCCGTGGAAGGGCTGGTGATCACTCAGCTCTTTCCTGCTCCCAGACTGAACAATCACAGGTGTTGCTCCACTTGATTTCAGGGTTTTCATCCTATTGATGCATTCTTCTGATTTGAAAAATGACAAGTAGATCTGGAGAGTTTATGGACACCTTGGCACCTTGGTGAACCAGAATCCATATTTACAATCGAGTCTGAAGCTGGATGGCTTGTTAGGAACCAGCTCAAGCTTCCTCTATAAAGAAATCAATACCTTTGAAGCTTTATCTCACCACACCTTGGTTCAGAAAGAGTATTTTGTTTAGTCTTTGCAAGGATAAGAAAAGGAGTGAGTAAAGACATGAAACATCATAGTCATAGCATTTAAGAAAGAACTGCTTATCAGTTTTTTCTTTTTTTCCTTTTAATTTACCATTTTGATGCAATTATGCTTTATCCTACGAACTTCTATTTTTTTGTTCTTATTTAGAGTTTAAACCATTTGAATGAGAAAGCTTATTTTTAAAATGTATTTTTAATAAAATATTCAAGCTGTTACAGGGAGCTAGTAAACCATACATTTTTTCATATGTGGATAATAGATACAATTTCTGTTGGAAGAAAATTGTCTTTCAGTGTTTTATTTTCCCTTGAAATCAAAAGGTGCTGGAGAAGGACAAGACACGCAATAAAACATATGCAATGTGGCTGCTTCACATTAAGAAGAGGTTAATTAGAGCAGCAATAGAAAGGAAACGGCACTGGAAACTATGAATAATCATGCAGAAAGGAGAAATAACTTGTCCAGCCCTGCCATGCACTCACCAGGCCCCAAGGCTGTACAGCTAGAACAGATGGCCAAGGAGTTATGTCCTCTTAAGTCTTAGCAAATCTTCCTCCAGCTTTGGCTTCAAATGCATGGTAAAACAGGTCAAAGCAAACCCTGCATTTCTGGGAGGGCAGGTGAAATTAAAAGGCACAGGTAACTTGGGTCTCCTGTGGAAAGCAACAGTTTTGCTCAGCATCACCCCTATCTAACACCTGATTTGGAGTCTGTGCGTCATTTCCTTCGAGAGTCAAGAGTTTCCCAGGTTTTTGCCCACTGAGGAAGGTTCATCATGACACTCTTCCTAGGAGATTTGGCACATATGACATCTCCACAGAGCCACAGCTTTGGAGGAAGCTGTGTCCTCCACCTGACAGATGTGAAGAGAAGCCCTAGAAAGAAACTGTAGGCACCTCATTGCAGCAAAATGAAAGCGGATGGAACAACAGGAGCAGGAGAAGAATTTGTTGTTCATGTTTAATTATTTGATAGCTAAGCAGGTTGGGAAAGCCACACAGACATAACAGGTCTTCATCTAAATGTCTGCAAAAACAAACACTTTTCTTTCAGCAGCTTCACGTTTTGTTCTTGCTCTTTTGGCAAAGTGCTTAAAATGTTTAGGGGTTGTATATGGTTTGAAGGTCCCAGCACATACAAGCCAGGCAGGTCACTCAAGAAAACTGTGAACTCACAATTTTTTCTAATTTATTTCTTTGTACATTGCTCTGAGGAGCCTTGATTGTTTCAACACCTTCCTAAACCATGCTCTCTGGCAACTTTTGCAAACTCACGCCTACATTTTGTAGTCTCAACAATAATCCATTCCACAGTGAACTGGGTACTTTCTAACACATTCTCCCACTCCAGTTGGGCTCTTTTAAGGACAAGGAATCATTCAAAGGGCTTTGCTGTAACTAATCCTTCTACTCTTCAAACAATAAAAATCAGCAAGCTCGATAAAACTAATGCTAAAAAACCATAAGCCTGGAACAACTGAGTTAAACAGAAGGTTTTATAACAAACCCTCAGCCCTCAGTGCTGAAATCCAACTACACAGGAGGGCTCCTTTTTCCTCCTTGCTTTTCTGAAGGCTTTCTTGATAAAGTTCTGTGACAGGACTAATTCTGTGTAACCAGAGTGCGCTAATTGAAATGCAACCCATCATTTCCTTCTAGGTGATCTGTTCTTAGTATCTGCTCCGCCATCAGGGTTTTGATACTTAGATGCACCCACTGTGCCATTGGGAGGGAGGGAAAAAACCCATTAGCTGCAGCAGAGATGATGAAAAGCAGAGAAATCAAAGGGGAAAGGAGACAGAAGGCTCTCTCTCTTTAGTCAGGGCCGTTCCATATTCCCCATGACTCTCCAAAGCTGGGCCAGCACAGACAAGTTGGCACTCGGTGCCCTGAAGAAACAGGCTGGCAGCTTGGCATGAGGCTTTGAAAGACAGCCTGGGTTTGGATCCCATCCTTGCTCTCCAGCTGACACCTGACTTTGGACAGAGCTCAACAGGAAGCAAGGCATATGGGAAAAAAAGCCTTGTCTAGGGAACAATGAGAAGCTAATAGAGAAACCTAAATGAGACATGACTCAATTAATGAGAGCTGATGGGGCTAATGACTAAACAGATGGTATTCCTAAAAAAAGACGAGGGAGAGGAAATATAGCTGTGATAATGGACCTGTTGTAGTGTAGATGGCAACTCTAATGCTGTCTCTTGCAGAGCATTGAAAGCTCTGAGAAAAAGGAGAGCTCTGCCTCAATTGCAATACAGAGCAACCTGAAAAAGGAAGCTTACCTGGATTAAGGCATCTCATCCCTCCTTCCTGCAGGTGGAAAATGATTTTATTTAAAAAGTCTCCCACTATAGCCCCCAATAGGCAGGCAAAAACGGTGTTACAACCGTATTTTCTATCTGTACATACACCCACTCTTTGTTTTTGACAGACTACTGTAGGAAAGTCAAAGTCTTTCAAAGTCAGAAGTGCTTAGAGCCAAGACATGGCTCTAACTAAAGGAGCTTTTAATTGCAAAGCACCACACAGTGCTGCTGTCAGCATCTTCCTGCAATGGTAACTCAAGGACAGACAGACTGTCCTCTCTTGAGACAGTCCTGTACATTTCTGGAGCAGCCTTGAGAAGGTTTGACTGGATTTGATCCCACTTAATGTTGTAACTCTGCAGAGACTACAGGTCAGATGTTATGGGCTACTGGACTGTCAAGGCAAGTCAACATTAGGGCAAGGAGCAGCCTCTGTCCCTTTTGATGATCTGTCAAATACAATTATATTTGTGACATCTTATCACAGGCCTGAGAAACTGTAATGAGTTCAGACCTACAAAACTGATCCAAAGACGCTTCCAGTTCCAAGCAGCAGCCTCCTTTTACGTGTTACCCATGTGTTCATTCATCAGCCACTCCTGGGTGAAGCTGCTGTGATCAATACCTGCAGCTCCTGTGGGTTAAATATGCCACTGTAGCATGTCTGCTCTGATCCCAGCTTCTGCAACAATGGGCCCCTCTGGGGGGTTTGCCAGCAGGAGGGAGGAGGGAAGGTCTGTCCTGCCCAGTGATGCGTTAGGACTGTCAGGAGAGTCTGCTCTGGGATGAACTTGGGATTTCCTCCCCTATACCCTGAGACAGCACACAACTGCCCCCTCCCACAGCTATCAGACTAATGCAGCCAGCCTTACAGCCACTCACATCTCCTCAGGCTTTTGCATTTAGAAACAAACTAGATGGGGGAAAAAAAAAATCAAGGAAATGAAGTTGCTACTCCTGAACATATAAAAATGCTTTCCTAAAAAGCGTGGTGGCCTGTGCATCCATTTTCCTATTTATGGGCATCGCTGAGTTTGACACTCTAGTGTCACTTCTCGCACAGGTCTCGGTGCTGCCATTGGAGGGCCCTTTGCTCTGACCCTCAGCAACCCACAAGAGCCTGGCCACAGAAGAATCACCAGCACCAGCACACCTGACCATTCCATCAGGTTTTTTTTCCACCAGAGGAAAGGCAGCAACAGCTACCTGTAAATTCTAGCCAATCAAGAGCAGGATATCTCTATCTCCTCAACAGGGGTGTACTAGGATATTTGAGAGATTTATAGCTGAGCCACAAAATAACATTTTTTCAACGAATATTTGAACAGCTGCCATCCATCCCGATTTCTAAATGCAATTGCCTTGATATGCCTGGTGACTAGAGACTAGCTTGTGATAGGAAATTCTTCTGAACACAAATGGCCTCAGCAATTGCCACTAGCATAGTGGACACAGTAATGAACCATTTTATGATTAAAATGGGGAAAGGAGTTGCTCCTCAGGGACGTTTCTGGGATGAATCTGGCAGGTGCATGACACGCCCAGGTGCCAGCAGTGAGAGTCTGCTCTCTTAGCTCTGACTGCTGGGGTGAGGCTCACGGGGAGGTCAGCATGCAGATCCTGCCCAGCCTCCCGTGTCCAGAGCGGACTTTCAGCCTTCTATTTCCTCTGGGAAAAAAGAAAGGAACAGCAGCACGAGTATGTCTAGTCTCGAGTTCTTTCTGATCAAAGAACATTAAAACGTGATCATTAAATTCAGAGAGATTCAGGGACCGATGAAGATACAATTTAGGAAAGAACAAACCAAATAAAATTAAATTCTCTACTTCTGTTTGATATCTGCTTTTGAGTGAGTGCCAAAAGCCAACGAGGCTGACTTGCATGAATATTTCCACTGACTCTGGCAGCAAGGAGCATTGTCCAGCTGCCTCCCAGGGAAAGAACATATCCATAGAAATTAGAAATGAGCGTTTGTAGGGAAGGAGAGGAAAAGAAACCTCTCAGAAATAAGTCTGAAATTACACACAATAATGAAGGATTCATTATTGTTTCAGTCAATTACATTGACTGAAATAATGATATCATTAAATAATTATACATTAAATAATTACATCAAAACTCTATAAAAAATAGAGTATTTTGTTTCTTTGTTCAGACTACAGAACAAAATAAAGACAATCTTAGGCAAAACGCATAGAGGGGGAATTCTTAGACAGAAGCCCAGAATTAAACTGTACATACTGGCACAGCATCAACAAATCTTTCAGAGCAAGCCTGACAGTCCTGCACAATAAATCTGCTCCCTCTTCATTACAAGCCTGTCTGCAAGAACACTCTCCACTAAAAGCATTGCTATAGCAAAGTCCTATTTATAGAAATCCTCGTGGCAATTCCCTACTTCTCCTCCTTGCTACCCCTTGTCAACAATCACAATCATTATCTCTCTTGGATAGCATTAAAAAAAAGGTGAAGCTTGTGTTTCCCTATTTTAAGAAACGGTACAAATTACACAGACGGACCAAAAAAACCACATACTAAACTAATGATATTCATGCTAACTTGTATCAAGTCAGTTCACATGCATGATTTTTTTCGTTTATTTTTGGTTTTGCCCCCTCTCCTCTTGTGATTCTATCCCTCCTGGAGCAGAAGCAGCCCCATGGCTGCTGGTCACGCTCTGGGGAGAACACCTGCAGGTGCCTGTCATGCCATGAGTGTGTGTTCAGGTGTGTTTTAAGGCAGAGGCTTTTTGAGGCACTCATTCCACACCCCTGACTGACAATTGCAATGTGTGCTCCTCTTTGATGCAGGAACAGCTACAGCAAGGCCAACAACAGCACAGGATCATCCCCTCAACTTCACTCGAGCTGCTGAAAGCCTGCCCATTCTTTGCAGCAGTATTAGTCCAACAAAACATACTAACTATCCCTACAATCCTTTTTTCTTTTAAACCTTTTGATCCTTATGGCCATAATATTCTCACTGTTACAACTGATCCTGCAACATTAGAGCTCCTGTCTCATCAAGGGAAGAGGGGGTTTGTGTTCTTTATTTGTTCACTCCTTGATCTCCGAGCGAGAGCCGGCAGTCAGGAGCGTGGCAGGGGAGCTGCTTATGATTCCCCCATTTGTTACAAAATGGAGCACTTCTTCTTCTTCACTGCCTTTTTAATGAGCAACGAGTCATCCAGGAGCGAGGCTGTGTGCGTGCAGTGAGATTCTCTGCGTTTCCTCTCTTTATTCTCCTATTTTCAAAATCAAAGGTTCTTCCTTGCAGTCATATTCTCCACATGTGGTTTGAGTTTCTGGGCCAGGACTGGCTGCATTTGAGGATTACAGGCAGAAAACCAGGGCAGGGACACGGTTGTTGTGGTTCTGACCCTTAGGCACGGGTTATTCAATTGCTGGGCAAGAAAAATGCAAGCAGAACACTCATTATTTTGCTCTGGGAAATTGACACTTCTGAACAAAGATTCTGCTGGCACACTTCCCCATTACTGCGTGCAGCTTTAGCACTCCAACAAAAGCAGCTGCCTCCAAACAACTTCAGAAGCCGTTTCCTCTGCTCATTCCATCCTGGATGTGTGCTCTCCCCCTGTCCCCTGCTTCCCAGTACATCCAGAGACCTTAGAAGTCATCACAAACAGCACCAGAAGCCCAACCTGAGCAGTGAGGGAGCAGGATCTTGGTCAGCCAAAGGGCAACCCACAAACCAGAAGCCTTTGTGAGAACAGTGAATGAATGAGGGATTTTAAAGGTATGTAAAGCATCAGGACACTGGGATAAACAAGGGACTAGCTTCACTACCTATGCATCCCTCCTGATTCAATTTTCATTGTACTGTTTCAACTCAGTTGGGATTTTCATAGTTTTCTGCGTTAATTAAAATGCAAACAATACCCCTTACAAATATTTAAAACAAGAGATGTTTCAACTTTCTCTGATACAGGCAGGTATCTGCTTTTCTCTTAAAGCTACACTTTCAGTCTGGTACTTTTGTTAAGTAACTCAAATCCAGGAACACCAAATTTCACTGTAAACAGCGGAAAGGAGGTGGTGTCCCCTTCCACATGGGCTTCAGCTGCAGCCTCAGTTTGTTCTTAGGATAGGGATTACAAAGACCTGCCAGGTGAGCTGTGCATTATTACAAGGAAACTTGCCAAATGCCAAGGAGATCAGCTCTCAACGTCTTTTTCCATCTATCTTCAGTGTCGCTTTACCTCAGATTTGTAAATTACCAAAAACTTTTGTGTTTTAAAGAGTTTTCAATTATTATAACATAACTAAAGAAATCACAGAAACAAGCAGGTGAGATTCACAATAAAACTTCAGCACCTTCTGGAGTGTGAACACTTTGCCTTGGGGAGCACTGCTGTTACTATAATGTGGATTTATTCTCCATTTATAAACAAGACTGAACAATCACTAGTACAAAATTTCTTCTTGTCATGACAGTTAACAGAAAGCAGACTATCATGAAGGAATGAGATGTCCCTGGATACTGATTATGTACACAATGGCATCCATTTGAGTTTTGTTTTGGAGTTTGAATGCAAAATTATTAAACAATACTGATGTTTTTCAGTAACCCCCTGGCAAGCGCTTTGGAATTTCTTATCTTTCTTACAGTAAATGAGACTACTCAAAATTACCTGTTTGGGTTTTTTTTTAAAACCAAATGACAGTGTTTGGTATTACTCCTTACAGCTGATAGAATCTGAAAAGTAATTTCTTCCACTTTCTCGACTCCTTACGGGAAAATTGGCCTTTTGTGCTTGTACTCAGTAGAGCGCTCAGTGTCAGTCCAGCTGTAACTGACACAGGAGCCTCCAGCTGGGAAATCCTATAACACAAATTTTCACTTACAGCTTCAAACACTGCTTTAAGAAGCACGGATTTAAAACAGGAACTCAGAAAATGAAGAAACATACTCGAAATAACAACATACAGGATTAATGAACATGAAAATGCGTCCTTGTTGAATTTCTTTTGATGCTCAGCAGTAGCTTATTTGCAATCAGGAAGAAAGGTGCTATAGATGATGTTACACCTTCCTCTACGTATTATCTCTCTATTTCCTATACACATAAGAAAGTACTATTAACCTTCTCCTTTTTTAAAATTTCAAGATACTATTCTCTTCATTGAGTCCTTTAATCCCTGAAAAGGCTTTGTATTGTTTGAAATGGGGAGGGAAAAAAAAAAGGCAAAAAAAAGCAAAAAAAAAAAAAGCGCAGAAGTCACATTTGTGCTGCCAGCAATCACTGTAACAGGCTATTTAGCCAAAGCTGGGGGGACACAAGTCAGGAGAGCTGCCAAAGCTGGCACCCCAGTACCTGTGGCAGGTTCCTGACCCCCAGCAGGCACTGCTCCTCTGCTCCTCCTGCTGAAGCTCACTCCACTCCCAGGAAAGGTGAGAGAAGCTGAAAGAAGCAAAACCCAGCAAGGTTTGACTGAAACCTTCTGGAACGTCAATAAAAAAAACAGGGTTGTGTTTTAGTCTCTGGAGTGCTTCAAAGCCTGGGGAAGAAAATAAGAATAAATCAGAATGCCAGGTAGTAAAACCTGTTAGTGTAATGAAGGATTAAGCCCGAATACAGGCAGGCTGCCCCCAGCTCCTTGGCACAGCCCCACTCTGCTGTGTCAATGCCCATCTCCAAGGGGCAGCAGATGGGAAACTGGAATGATAAGACCGGCTAATGCTGCCTCCCTCACAAAAATGGCACTATTTTAACATGGAAGGCTGACTTTTTGTGCTTAATCTCCAACCGATTTTCTTTCCTGAAGAGTTCCTTTGAGAGAGGTGGTTAATGAGAAAGGCGCTATAGAAATGAAGAATGCAGCTGATTGCATACGCAAATCAGCATGTGCATTTTCTTTGGGGAGGGGGATTTGCAGATGAATGGGTTAATGATAAAAGCCATTGCTGGCTTTTTATTTTTTTTTTTCCTCCCCTCCCAAGCTCCGCAGCTGAGCAGGAATGGGATGTGAGGGGGGGGAGGAAGGATGGTTAGGGACAGAGAGATTAAAAAGTACAAAAGCCATTTTGACTGCTTAAAAATATTTCTGGCAAGCCGGATAGCCGGTTGCGGGAGGACCTGCTTCAGATGTGACTCCCAGACAACCTTTTTCCTCAAAGCCTCCACTCTTGGTTATCTGGGAATGAGACAAAGAGCAGGAGAGGAGCGTGCCAGCGGAGGGCACCGAGCAGCTCCTCTGCCAGGCTCTCGTGGGGTGCTAAGGGAAGGATGCCTGTGCCCTGAGAGGCTGGAAAGGAATCAAGAAACGGAGAAACAAACAGAGAAATGAAAAAGCAGGAGCCTGAGCCCTCCAGAAGCAGTAAACCTTCCCCTCTTTTCTTTCCTGCGGTATCTTTGGAAGCTGCTGCTGCTGCGGCGTACTGAAAAGGGTTTTTGTCAGAAGCCCTCCCTGCAGATGTCTTCTGATCCCTTCGGAGGTATTGCAGCCCCTAATACAGCTGTCACTTTCTCCCCGCCGCTCGAACAAAAAAGAAAAAAAAAAAAAAGAAAAAAAAAAAAAAAAAAAAAAAAAAAAAAAAAAAAAAAAAAAAAAAAAAAGGGGGGGGAAAAAAAAAAAAAAAAAAACCCTACCCAAACGGGGAGGACGCCCACGNAAAAAAGAAAAAAAAAAAAAGAAAAAAAAAGGGGGGGGAAAATATAATAGTAATAAACCTCTGCCCAACGGAGCGAGCTGCCACTGGCAGCCACCCACTGGGGCCATGGGCCAGCCCTTTAAAAGCTCTTGCACGCCACATCCCAGCCTGCCGGCAGCAGCAGCAGAATCCGGGGCTGTCTGACCCCCGGAGCTGCTCTCTCCCACCCC
Source organism: Oxylabes madagascariensis (assembly GCA_013400675.1). Classification (NCBI taxonomy): domain Eukaryota; kingdom Metazoa; phylum Chordata; class Aves; order Passeriformes; family Timaliidae; genus Oxylabes; species Oxylabes madagascariensis. The sequence goes on from VYZR01031227.1 coordinate 55,906, forward strand.
CCGTGTCTCCTGCCCCGCTCCCTACAAGTGGAAATGGAGAATACTTTTCTCTCCATGCAAACGCCAGGGAGAGGGAGGCGAGCGAGCACCTTATCCTCACGCCCCTCTACCTCTCCTTCTCTTTGGGAGTTCCAGCAGATAACAGTGAAAGCCAAGGCCCATCTGTGGCTTCTGAGCAGACTTTGCCCCAGTTACTTAGGCTCATCTCTAAGCCTACTTTAGGCTCCCTGCAGTTTAATGCATCTTTAAGAATTGTCAATTCTAGCACTCCCCTGCTCTGCCGCCTCCGTGCTCCCTCCCCGGTCCCAGTCCCGCCCGCTCTCAGCCTCCCTTTCCCCCAGTTAAAAATCCTTCGCATTTGAATGACTGTATTTTCATCATCACTCAGCTCAGAAACAGACCCTCCCCCTCTCCTTCACATCCATCCTCCTGCTGAATAAAAACGGGGCTGGAGGAGCTCTTTTCATGCATTATGTGTTTAAAAGCTCTCCCTTACATTTCATATCGAGCCCTCAGTGTGTCAGGCTGCCTTGGGATAGCGTGGCAATGCTCACAAAACCAACACCTTAACATTATCAGTGGATGTGAACATCTTCAAAATCCAATTCTTCTACTTTTATTCTCTCACCTCATGCTGCACAGAATGGTAAGGAAGATGAAAAAGTACATTTTCTTGAGGGTTATTAACTTACTTTACTTTTTTTTTTTTTTGCCCCAGTGCTGGCTAGGGAATATTGAAGGTCCAATAATTTTTAAAAGCACCAAACACATGAAATCAGTCAGACCTGCTTTCTGGGCTCAGCACCTCTGAAGAGCAGGTACGAGTCCATCATGAAGAAAAGTGCTGTATTCCCTTTCTCTGTAACTGTTAGCATTTATCTGTAGTAGGCTAGCACCGAGAGAGACAAAACCCTGCCACAAATGGAATTTATAATGCCCATCCCACTGGTCCCTGATGGGGGCAGGGACAAAGCTGCTCCACGGCTGAGATGAGGCTTGTTCCTTTGTTCTGCCCTCCCTAGAGCAGGTGTCCTTTTACAGCGACCTCAGGTTTTGCTGGACAAACTTCTGCTTTTTCAAGGACCTAAACCATCAGTGATCCCCACAGTTTCAGCTTTGGTTCCTCAGGGAACAGGAAGGCACTGGGCATCCTGTGGATATCCCTGCATCTGAGGCAGGTGTGTTACAGCCTCTTCCCCCACTCTGCAGCTGAAGAGAGAACTTTCAGTTCTAGGTTCCTAAACAGACAAGGCAGGAAGAAAACCAGCACATTCAGGATGCAGAGTCTTCCTGAAAGTCATGGCAGAGCAGGGGTAGGGCAGGGAATGAAAGTCCCAGTCCTGTTTTTGAAGATTTTCTTTCTAAATCAGGATCACCTCAGTTTCAGTGGGGGGAGACTGGGAGGGCTCCAGCACAGAGGCATCAGATCCTTGAAGGGCAAAGGCTCTATGAAAAAGCCTTATTTCTTCACATTAAAAATCTGTAAAGGAAAAGATCTTTCTCCAAGGCATGAAAACCATTTGAGTTGTTACACGAATGGCAGATCCAGTTAATTCTGAAAGCTGGAAAACACCAACTTCTGACCACTACCCCTGATCTTCCCTCTCTCACTTGGGGTCAGACCTCTGATTTCAGGACCTCTTAAAAGCGACAGTGGCCTTGAGCATGGGATTAACGGTGGTAGTAGATTTCCCATCTAAACATCACAGGGCCCATTCCAAAGTTGGAGAGTACAGCAGAGCAGAAAAGACGCTCACAACCTAACCTTAGGATTTCCTTTAGCTAACAAGTCACTCCTAACGAGCAGGAAAAGAAACCAAGTGATTTGTCTCCTTCCCTCCTGCTGCCCAGCTGCCTGCCTGACACAAAGCACCAGCAACTCTGACAAGTCCTTGAGCAAATCCCGGATTGGATTTCCCCACTTCCTCAGCGCTATGGTTTTGACAAAGTTCCCACGACACCGGCAAGACACATTTACAAAAACCCCAGCACAGCATATTCCTCGACACAAATGGAAAATGTTATACGCCGATCAGAGAGAATGACTCTGCACTGGCACAGAACAGCACAGCTTTCTCTGCAGTGACTGACAGCGCTGTTTGATGCTGGAAATGCACTGGATCTGCTCAACAGACCTGCTGCTTAAGTCCTCAGACCTTTCTGCATTCAGGACAGATAAGAGCAAAGGATATTATTCTGAAAATACAGCCATTTGTAACATTTCTTGCACACAGAACAAGGCTGACAAAAAATGGGAAGATCCATAAGTACTTTGAGAGAATTGGGAAAATTTATTTTGTGCTGTTGTGGAGGTGGAAGAGGGAAGCTGTGTGAGAGTCTGTATAGTCCCTGTCAGAACACGCAATAACAACAATCTATTTTCTGTCTCACACTTTGGAGCTGACTGAAAAGCAAGTAACTCCCAACAACAAATTACAAGCAGTGTTACAGCTGCTTCGAAAACACATGAAATTAGGCTGCTCTTCACAGTCCGCACATATTTGGTATTGCAAATATATGACATACACTTAAGCTATAAGAGGGGAAGCTGTGTGAGGCTGCCATTTCAGGTATGGGGCAGTGTGACAGATTCTCTGAACAGCATTTAGGGGCTCAGATGCCCCACACCAACCTTTTCTGTGATGAGCACAGTCATAAAAACCAAATCCTCACAGTGGTGTAAATGAGCTTGTTTCACCAAAACTGAAGGGGTGATGTTGATTCACATCAGCGATGATCTGGCTTTATTCTGTCTGCAATCTAATGAGGAATGCCTACCTGTACACGTGATCAGTCAATATAAATACAAGACTGCAGACCTTAAATGAGGCTAAGAGCTACACAAAGTAAGGCTCTCAAGAGCCTAAGCCCCAAAGTTCACTTCAGACACTTGTGAAAATTTCATCTACCGATAGCTATGTGCTCACAGTGTCCATAAGAACATGTCCTGTGGAGTGAAGCAGGTGGGAAGTGCACTAAGAGGCAGGAATTAATAGGTTTAGCAAGGATTAATAGACAGACTGACATTGAGAGGCTGGGGTTTGTGAACAGCGCTGTGCCACCCTACACTCAATGTCACAAGGACATCCAAAAACATGGATGAATGAGCAATTCAGCTTAAAATGAGGCCATGCACATGTCACAGGCATGTGTGAAGGTGGGAGAAGGTGGGGCTCTGCAGGACAGCGCTGTGCCAGCTGAAGCCCCTCTGTGCAGACATGTTTGTAATGGCAGCACATGCTTTTGGCTGGAAAGCTCATTCCATGTGTGCGCTCCACTCCAGGGAGAAATGTTACTAAAACAGCACAATGAACAGCTCTGCCAGTGCAGCTGATTCCACAGCAAGAGCACTTCATTTGTATGGTGGCTTTTTCCCTGAAAAAAAGCATTCCCAGTGTAGCTCTCCTAGTAATTCTTAGGTTAACCTTAGCATTGGCTCCAGTTTTCACCCAGCACTTTGAGCTTGAATTTGTAAAGGGAGAAAAAGCTCCTTTAAAACAAACCACCTCAACCAATTCTGCCTTCAGGTCGAGCTCTGCATCTTCGACGTGCTGGCTGATGTTCAGCAGCTGTGTGATGCAATTAGTACTCAATGTTCAGACACACAGAGTGACAAACTAAAACCCAAATCAATGAGTATCTGTGTCACATACGTACCAAAGGCAAATAAATGAGGCTAAGGATGGACTGCTGTCAAGACATCAGAGCTCCTTTCCAGATGAGAGTAGCTGGGCAAGCACTGGATCACACCACTGTGCTGCCTTGGCCAGTGCTAAGTATAATCATACTTCTAGTTCCCCACCCTAAAAGAAGGCAGTTTAGGTGACAGAATGTATTAGAGTTGACACTGAAATGCAATATAATAAACCCCCAATTTCCTTGTAAATAAAATTACAGGAACTCTAAATAATGTCTATCAGCTGCTAACCCTTTGAAATGGGGGAAGGCAGTCTTCAGTCCAGCCTCAGGATGGAGACAGAAAGAACAACTTCTGAAGACAGACTCTCTGTGGACTGCTCTGAACACTGTCCCTGACTCATTACCACTCCCAGATTGAAGGGAAAAATCCAATTGGCCATCAATTAGGAAGAGTTCCCACTGAACCTGCAGAAACTCAAATTCACTGTTAGCTCATTAAATGTGCTAGCATTTGTAAAGGTTCAAATGGGCTTTTCAGGCTTTAGCCTAACAAGAGAGCTATTCCTGTTGCTTGTTATATAATTGTCAATTAATGAATTTAAATGCCATGTGGCAGTTTAAATGAGAAACTAACAGCTCTTCACTATCCAATAAAATCAGATGGAATTAAGTTAAATCAAAATGTTTTATACAGCATCCCAAAAAAGTGACACGTGTATAAGAAAATGTATGATTTCAGAGTCTTTGAGAGGTCCCACTTCACGGCTGTATCCACCAAGAAAGGAATGAAATGGCATGCTACATTTCCAAGTGGCAATGCATCAAGCAAGACTTTATAAACGTCTAGTACCTCCTTTATCTTGTTCTCACAGACTGTTTTAAGGACTTAAGAGTCACAGCCAAATCACTGACAACCAAAATCGCATGCAAGTTTCCCTGTATGTTTTTTCTTCCCGTTCTCACAAAACATTAGTAGCAAGAGGTATTGCCCTAAGTTTCAATGTAAGATGTGCCCCAAGTCTGTATTCTATCGCCATCTTCATGAGCTGTTAAACCAGCTGGGGCAGTGTTTCCCTTGCCCTCCCTCTGCACTGTCTTCTGTTNTTGCTTTCAAACCAGTACAGGTATTTATACAGAACTAGCCAGCACAGGGCTGTACCCACCACACATCACTCTTCCCGTGATCCCTTTCCCTACCTGTAGACAGCAAAATGCCAAAGCAGGAGCAAGGTGCACAGCACAGGGGTAAGCAGACTGGAGTGTTTCTTTAGGAATCAGCATCTTTGTGAAGAGAAGACAGGTAAACATTTTGCCTGGGGCACTGACACAATACACACACCTTCCCTAAGTACATCAAGGACTCAGAGTTCTGCAGGAGAAGGTGCTGCAGTTCCACTGTGCATAATTTCCATCCCTTCTGCCCTCACAGCTACCTGGAGGATGCTGCAAGGGGGTCAAGAGCAGGCTGTCTGCCCACCTCAAGAGACCCCCTCCCATGCCAAGAAGGGGGAATTCTGTACATCCCAAACTCTCTTCATGCTGAATTTACTACCTGACAATCAAAAAGGAAAGGGCTAAACAGTGGGCAAAGCAAAGTTAAAGACAGAGAGATGGGGCAGAAGAGGGAGGAGGGAGAACGTACATGGGCTTCCATGACTTCAAAAAAGTTAGATCTGTTAGATTTTAGATTTTTTGACTGCTTTTAGGAAATTGGAAGGATCAGCAGAGCAGCACATTCAGCTTAGAGAAAAAGAAAAAAGGGCAACTACAGCACTCTGTGATAACTTAAAAGAACCCACACAAAAAAGATTAGATAGTTTAGCTCGTAAAGATACAAGAAAATTGTGTAAAAATGAATCTAGTTTATGAAAAACTAGATCAGTTCCTATCTCTGAATCAGACTTTACTCTAAAGGTGAACTGAGTAATCAAATCAGACTGCAAGGTTATCAGAAGTTCAGTAGTTTCCTTCACATATGGCATTGCCTGTGCTGCTGCAGAATATTATCTATTACCACTTGCAATTTTGCAGAGAAAATATTCTGTAAAGACAAAAGCTGTCTCAGAAATCAGTTCCAAAAGTGTCACTGGCCAAGGAGAACTACTACCGCTGAACTTCTGCCTAAGCAGATGTGGATAAAAATTCAGCAATCCTGTCCTCAATATTTTTAACTGCTGGAGAGGAGGCCAAAGGATGTCTGCCTCCACTATTTATGTAACCAAGTCTCAAGACCACCAGTCAGTGTTTCTGTTTGGAACAGCCACATCAGCAGCATCGTGGAGAGATGGGCTGGCAGAGAGGACGGGCACTGTTCCAAACTCTCACACAGCTTTTCCTGGTTTCATCACCCCAGGGAGATGCCTCTACATAACAAGAACAGGTCTGTGGTTGCCAGATTTCAACTACTCCTGTCCTTCAGGACCCAGGCATGTCTGTCACCTTAAGGTTCCAGCAGTCTCCTCTGCTTCAAAATCTGTAAAAAAGCCAGTGCTCTGCCTGCTGGGCTCAAAATGAAGATGTATGAATCAAGCCCCAACAGTCAGTCAGGAGCTCTAGCAGCAGGCTCTAATGCTTTATTGCCTCTCTGGAAGCTGGAATCAGAAAACCTGATTTTCCCAAATGCTTTACTGACCTGCCACGTGCAAAGCACACTCCCTCACTCTCCAGCTCTGTATTTCTCCTGCTGCCCCTGGTCCATTTTTTTTTTTTTGGTTTGCACTGGAAGTTGGTAGTGCAGAGAAGTCTCCCAGTGCACCCAGCCATCAGGACCACCTCTTATCTGGACTGTGGTTGTTTCTGCCAGTCTCAGTGTCAGGAACACCATGCAGAAGATGCAGCATTATGGAGCAAATTCCATCAGCTATCCTAGTAATAAGCACTAGCTGACAAATGGAAAGTTATTAAAAAAACTTCACAAGGTAGCAGGACAATGCACTCTGAAATATCTTCTTTTGCACAACTTGCAGCTTAGCAGTGGGGAAAGGAGTGAATTAATTACTGGAGTTCACTTGATTTCTAGTGTTTAACATGCAGCAGCTCTTTGGTCTGGACTTTTTGCTTACAATACCTCAGATTGCCAAGCAGCCTCTCACCCCTGTGTTGGATAAGCCTAAGACAGCTTGGTTTCCAAGATTAGCAGGTGCACTGAGTCCACAAAAATCAGAACAGTTTTGGGGTGTGTCCCCAAACCACCTAAAGCTAGTGCTCCATAATAGGGCCCTTCACACTGTACCTTTTGCTTCCTCACGGACAGCTGCTCCCATATGCCATTACCAATACTATCAGCACTGAAACTTGACTTTGCTGTGCAGTTTACAAGCAGATCAATACACCATTTTCCCTCCCCCCAGAGCTCCACGCTGCTTATCCGCTGCCTTTAATGCGCTGTTTGACTTCAGCTGCACGTCACAGAGGTAGGGAAAACTGGGAAGAAAGCTGAAGAATCCACTCGATGGAAACAACTCGTTGACTGGAGTGAGTTCCCGATTTCCTCTCAGGGAACCCCTGAGCTGTGTCCCTGGCAGGCTGGAGTGGGGCTGGCAGCAGCTGTAGCTGTGCTGCAGCGATGGCAGAGAGCGCAGAGCCTGCTCAGGTGATTCGGCACACTCACTGCCGTCACCTCCACTGGAGTACTCCTGCCATCTGCTCTGAGGAGAAGGTGAATGTGCTCATTGTGGAAAGTTCCTGATTTTCACGCTGGCTGAGTTGCTGACTGCTGTGACCCGGGATGAGCTGTGTGATTGATGCAGCTGACAAGGCTGGCACCAAGCCCCTCTCAGAACGGGCTGCTGAGATAAGGCTGTCAGGGCAATATGATTAAGAAATAAATAAATCAAGGAACCAGAAGTGTTGCAGTGCATCCCCACACTTTAACAGGTGTTCCCATATGAGGAAAGAGTTTAAGCTCTATCCTTGAACTTCTAAGGAAGGAGAACCAGAAATTTCAATGCTCCTCTCACATAATTGGCCCAGTGCCAGGACAAAGGCACCCCTTGGATCCTTGAGCTGCTCCTCAAGGAATGGAGCTATTTTCTATTGGGCAGCATGCCAAAAACCCCCTCCTAGAGCAGGGAGATTCCCAGGGCATTTTTGGGGTGTCTTAGAAGGTGCAAGGGACCTCCCTGCACCTTGCACAGCTTTTACTCTTTTTTTTTTTTTTTTTTTTGTAAAGTTTGTTATTTTCACTTTAATTAAAACCTTTTTGGTTTTCCAAATACCTCCAATCAGCCGTCTCGCTAATTTTTCTTAAGCCATTTCTGGGAGGTTGCTGGCAACCCTCAGAGCTTGATACACCTTTGTGGGCTAAAAACACGTTGGCCTCATGCAGAATTGTATCACAGAAGCAATTCCATATACCCTTCCCCAATCAAGTATACATTATTAAAAACAAGATTGCCAACTCTCTTAGGATGGCCACAGCGGAAATGCTGCGGTATTTTCAAACCCCAGTCTGTTAATCCTTTTAGTCCCAGCTATAAATATGGAATCCACAGGACAAAGCCCCAAAAGACCATTTGTGCACAGATACATCCCACAGCCACAGTGACGTGCAAGCAGAGGCTCACAATCCAACACAGCTCAAAGCCAAGGCTAAAGGTACGGCTAAGAAACCCCAAAGTGAAGTGCTGGTTCTCAAGTTGACTTCTTCCCCTACCTAAGTGGGTTTCCATCCCGTTAATTGACACCTGTGACTAGAAACCTGCATTTCCTTACCATACATGAAACTGACTCTTAGTTTGTGTCCCCTCCTAATGGCAATCAAGGCTGTGGAATGCTGGTGCCTCATGACATTCAGAGTATTATAAAAGCCAAATCAGACAATGTAAGCCGAAATTGATCTGTGATTTCACACTCAGCTTTAACAGTCACAGATAATTCCCCATGCAGGATATCTTACACTATTTGCCACTAGTTTGATTTTGTAGCACACTTTCTCCTTGATATTGTTGGACATACAGATATAGAGCCTTCAATGGGACTTCCTCCTCAGCAGTCAAAATTTTCCTGAAAGTTACTTGAGTTAATTACAATTCTGTTGCAAATACTTCATGAAAGTAATTTTATTTAGCCTTTGCAACAGAAATCCAGCTAAATATTCCGTGAGCTGCCTTTGTTATTGCCCTCCAGCAGGTAAATGCTCAGAGAAACAGATGTAGCTTATGCTTGGTTAGAACATTTCTGTAAGGAGCTTAAGTCAGGAGTCTCTTAAAGAACTGAACTCGTCCTACACAAGAAAGAATCTGACCTTATCAATAAGGTCAAGGATTCACTGAAAGATTACAAGAAAATGAGAGGTCTAATAGGTTCAGGCAAAGGCCTCTGTGCCCATGATCAAACCAGACAAACTCCCTGTCAAGTAGGACCACCAAATTCCACCCTTCCTAAAAACTTAAAAAACCCCCCTAACTCACCCCTCTCCCCTATTTTTTACCAGTTAAGATACTTCCCAGGAAACAAATGAAACTGAAAATCAGAAAGTCCAACAATTAGTTTTCACGTGGGTCAATGGCCCCTGTAAATCATTATGAGAACTGAAGATATTTCTGTAGTACCCAGTCGTGATGTATCTTTGCTTGTTTCATTTTGAAAAA
>VYZR01031233.1:281-13311 GCA_013400675.1 Oxylabes madagascariensis
CTGTCCTTGGAGGACTGCATCCCATGGAAAGAGAGACCCATGTCACAGCAGTTTTGGGAGGACTGTCTGCCCGTGGGGAGAATTCATGTTGCAGCAGGTGTGGTAGGACTGCTGCTCGTGAAAGTGGACCTATGCCAGAGAAGTTAATGGAGAACTGTCTCCCGTGGGAGGGACCCCACAGCCCCACTGGGGAAGGACTCCTCTCCCAGAGCAGTGTAAGAAAATCTTAATGATGAACTGACCAAAACCCCCATGCCCTGTCTCCCTGCACTGTCCGTGGGAAGGAGGGAGGGGCTGGGGGCAAAGAAGGACTTATTTTAGTTCTCATTATTCTTCTCTGGTCCTGTTAATAATAAATTCACTTTGCAACTTAAATTGAGCCTGCTTTGCCCTTGAAATATTTCTCCCGGTCCTCATCTCACTCATGACACCTTTGTTAATTTTTTTTTTCCTTTTTCCCTCCTCTGCCCAGCTGTAGCAGGGGAGGGTGAGTGATCAACTCTTGTGGGTGCCTGGTGTTGGGCCAATGTCAAACCACAAGAGAGACACAAATTTTCTCCCCACAGTGGTGAGCAGCATCTCTGTATTCCTCCTGCATCACCTGTCCATGCTTCTACTGACCATACACTTTCTTTATTTGCCTTAGCTCCAGAAGATCATCCCTGCTCAGCCAAGTCGACCTTCTGCCTTGTTTGCTTGACTTCCGACATTTGGGAATTGCCTGTGCCCTTAGAAGGTGGTGCTTAAAAAGTGACCAGCACTAATGGACCCCAGCACCTTCCAAAGCATTTTCCAGGGGAACCTTACTCACTAGCTCCCTGAGCAGCTTGAAGTCTCCTCTCCTCATATCCAGGGTTGAAGTTTCGCTGGCACTTTTCCTCCTCTCACCAGAGATTTTAAACTTGATTGCTTTGTGGTCCCGGTGGCCAAGATGGCCACCAATTGCCACTTCACTCTCAAGCCCCTCTCTGTTAACAAGCAACAAATCAAGGAGGTCACCTTTGCTAGTCATCTCTCTTAGTACCTGTACCATGAAGTTATCATCCAGGTGTTTTAGGAATCTTCTGGACCTGTTTGTACCAGCTATGTGATTCTCAGTTAACATCTGGCAAGATGAAGTTCCCTATAAGGACAAGGGCAATTGATTTAGAGTTGTCCCTTAGTTCAGACACTGAAAAAGTTAATGCTGTTTCAGCACTTTGCAATTACAATTGCAGAATAGCTGCTGTCAAAGTACTTCAGAGGTTTGTTTTTTAGCAGCTGAAAGATTTGTCTGACAACTATAGATCTCTATCTTCCTTAAGACTCCATCTGATATGCAAAGTAAAATCTCCCCAAAATCAAATCATTAACAGAATTGATGTTGGTTAAAAAAACACAACCCACCACAAAGTTCCCTTTGTTGTAATTTTTGAACATTCAGCATTATTCACTAGAGCCACTGCTCAGTCCCACTCACCCCACCTTGTCCCAGTTTTCATAGCCTTTAAGGAAAAGCATTTTCAGTCAAGCAAAATGGTCTCTATCAGAGACTGTAACAGCAGTAACCTTCAGTGGCACTGAAGGCAGTCTGGGAAGTTGAGTATCAGATCCAAGAATCTCCCTTGCTGTACCAAAAGGGTTATGCATTTCCAGATCAGTACAATTTGCCTCCATATCCCTCCAATCCTGAACTGTCCCCTGTGAAACAAAGGTCATGCATCTCTTAGGAATAGCCCCATCAATGCCTATAAAGTACACCAAGGCAGGATTTGGAGTTGTAAGTGCAAAATACACTTACATCCATTACAAAAATGGATTAACATCCAGGGACTTTGGCCATGCCACCACAATAATTTTCTGCATTGGACATGCAAACAGTTTTCAACCAACAGCAGTTTAACTCTCTAAAGACCTCTGCATATCTGACCCTTAAAATTACTCCTGCCTGCTCAGCATTATACTGATTTATTTCTAAAATTGTTAGTTCTGGTGCAATACAGAATTATTCTGCAGATATCCAAAACTACTTGACCTTTAACTGTCCCACTGGAAACAGTTTAAACTATGCTACTCGAAGGACAAGGCCAACAAGCTTGTTTTTTTTTAAATGCCAAACACCTCAAACGCAACAACTCTATCAGACTTTAAAGGACAAGTGGCTCAATGAAATGGCAGCATCTTTTCCTATACACCAAACCCATGGACAAGGAACATCACTAGCATGCATTTTAAAGTTCACACAAGCACTACCATCTTAAACTTGTTAATTTTAAAGAAAATCTTCACAATGCTCTTATAAATGGAAAACTTTTTGGAAGTACAAAAATAAAAATGCAATCCCTCACTTTTTTTTTAAACACTTTAGTGCATTTGAACACATCAAGATGCAATGCTTATATTTTAGTACAAACATCTTACTACAAAGATGCTTTACAGTAACAGAAGAGCTCTCCTCCTTTGCATAGCAATAGCTAAGCAATCATACAAAGATAAGAGAATTCCTTTTAACTCCCACTTTGCACCCACTTACTAGTACAGTCCCGATCATCTACTCTAATAGGACTGCCTTGATGCCTTAAGTTTTAGCTTTCATGTTTTTCAGATTCCGTGCTGCCTAGGGGTGTAGTTCTGAGCCTCGTATTAAGTGTTAGTAAGCTCTCTCCAGAGTAGGTAGACAAAACAATCCTTTTCCAGCTTGAGACCAAGGACAACCATTACAAGTTTCAGGTCCAAAAGCATAAACAGCGGTGGACTGAAGAGAGAAAACAAGAAGGATGGGACTTCATAATCTGAAGCTGTAATTGGACAATTAACCCCAATATGCAAATGGACCAAAACTTATAAATATGTAAGATCTTGTGACCGGTGGTCCATTTGGTGACCATTTTAGGTCCATCTTGGGTGTAGCCCTGGCCAGGCTCTTGTACTGCCCAAGGTGTATCCTTTAAGGCCTTTTAATAAATACCTACTTTATTCTCTTAGCTCTATCTAGTCTCTGTTCCAGGTCAGCCTTCCCAAGACATCAGCCTTCTGAGCTTTTTAGAAACATAATTATCATCTTTGGCATCAATTAGGTCGGCAGAAGTTGGTGCTTTCTGAAACCTGCTGGAAAGCAAGACAGTACACTTACCACTGTTGAGAATTTAGGAAGGGAAAAATTAAAGCCCTTATTATCTCAGGAAGTAGTAGAACCCACATATCTACAACATTAATTATATGTGCTTTTATTTCAAGTCAAATTTAGAATTGGAAGAAATGAAAAAACATTGCTCAACAAGGATTTCCATCTCCCAAACAATGTGGTCCTCAAGGTGGAGAATCACAGCAAGGTAAGAGGAGAGGTTCCAGCTGACTGGAAGCTGGCAAAGGTTGCCCCAGTTTTCAAGATGGGCAAGAAGGATGACCCTGAAAACTGTAGGCCTGTCAGTCTCACTTCAGTGCCCGGTAAAGTTATAGAAAAGATTATTCTGGGAGTTATTGAAAAACACTTGAAGGACAACAGTCATTGGTCACAGCCAGCACAGACTCATGAGGGGAAAGCCCTGCTTGAGAAATTTAGTTTCCTTTTATGACAAGGTAACCCACCTAGTTGACCACAGAAAGCCAGTTGTGATCTTTTTGGATTTCAGTAAAAATTTTGATACTGTCCGTCACAGGATCCTTATGGACAAAATGATATGTTTATCCAGCTATGTGCTAGATAACCACGTCATGCAGTGGGTGAGCAACTGGCTGACAGGTCAGGTGCAAAGGGTTATAATGAAAGGGGTGACAGGCTGGTGACCTGTCACTAGTGGGGTTCTGCAGGACTCCATCTTAGGGCCAGTTCTCTTCAACATCTTCATAAATGACTTGGACACAGGATTCAAAGGTATACTAAGTAACTTTGCCAACAACATTAATTGGGAGGAGCTGTTGACTCCCTTGAAGACAGGGAGGCCCTGCAGAGAGACCTTGACAAATGAGAAGGCTGGACAATCACCAACCATATGAAGCTTAACAAGGGTAAGTGCCGGATTCTGCACCTGGGACAGGGCATGTACAGGATGTACAGACAGACTGGGGAATGAAAAGCTGGAGAGCAGCAATGCAGAAAGGGACCTGGGGGTCTTGATTGATGCTAAGCTGAATATGAGTCAGCAGTGCCCTGGCAGCCAGGAGNTCTGGGTTTTCAGTCCAAAACAGGTTTAAACAGTCCCAAGAAAAAAGGACAAAAACAGTCCAGGAAACTTCTCTGCCTCAGCTAGCTAAAAACTAACCAAAAGCAAAGGAGATCTCTGTCCCGCTGTCTGTCCGTGCTACAAACAACACAGTCCAGAAGCAGAATGTGGAGGAGTGAGTGCAGTTTCAGAAAACAAACTTGGCGCTTCTCTTTCTCCCCACTTCGTTCTCAGAACCAGTCTTAAAGGTTCAGAACACAATATCCATCATAAACAGAACAGACAATTGGGGATACAAGCATCATAAAGTCATCCTAGGACAGGGCTATGAAGATGGTGAAGGGTCTAGAGAGGAAGGCACATGAGGAGCGGCTGAGGTCACCTGGCTTGTTGAGCCTGGAGAAGAGGACACTGAGGAGATACCTCATCACAGTCTACAACTTTCTCATGAGGGGAAGCGGAGGGGCAGGCACCGATCTCTTCTCTCTGGTGACCAGTGACAGGATCCTAGACAATAGCATGAAGCTGTGTCAGGAGGTTTAGGTTGGATATTAGGAAAAGGTTCTTCACCCGGAGGGTGGTTGGGCACTGGAACAGGCTCCCCAGGGAAGTGGTCACAACTCCAAGCCTGACAGAGTTCAAGAAGGATTTGGACAATACTCTCAGGCACAGGGTGGGATTCTTGGGGTTGTCCTGTGCAGGGCCAGGAGTTGGCCTTTGATGATCCTTCCAACACAGGATAGTCTATGAAAACAGCAGAATGACAAGAATATGCTAATGTCAACAAAGATGAATCACCTCTGGACCAGGGGGATGGGGAAGAAAGGGGTAAGGTTGCACAAAAGGTAACCTAAGACTAATTAGCATGGTAAAAAAATCACACCCCTGGGAAGGGACCTTGTATGCTAATGTCACACCAACCTCATATATTGAACTAGTCACTAATCGGAGCATGCACAGAAATGAGTTGTTTAAGCTGACCAATGAACAAGTTTTACACAACTTCTTTGTTTTATCTTGTATAAAAGCCTGCAAACTCTCCAAAGAGGTGTGCTAGCTTTGCAAACTATCACCTAGCACTCCTTTCTGCATAGAACTGCATTAAAGGTTAGAAGGTGAATCTCAACTCTGTGCTCATTGTCTCTTGCACACCAGGCATGAACCTAAACGCCAACTGAAGGACTCCACAGGGTACCCTACAGATTTCTTGATGCTTGGTCTTCTCATCTCTTGGCCACACCACTACTGAAGGAATCTAAAGTATATTAACTTTTAGTTTATTATCATCATAATGAACATTAGATATATGCATTCAAACCAAATTAGGTTTTCGGAGTAGGGTATTTGTCTCAATCAGTCTGCAATTCACGATACTCAATACAGTTCCAAATTAGCATGCTATGCTTTGAAGTTTAGAAAACTTGTCCCCTCACCCCTCCAATCACCACTACAAATATCAAGAGAATTCCTGTTACTGAAAATATGCAAGTTTTGTTCTGAAGGTTACTGTTCACTATTCACTATGTGAAAAGAGAAGCTCTAAATAAAAATAAAATAATCACTTTTTTCAAGAGGCCTTTTAATATTCACAACATTTGAAGTGCTAGGGTCAGAGGTTATTCCATTTCAGCACCAGTATTTAAAAACAGCATGCAACTCATCTGGGTATCAAACAAAATAAGAGTACTTGACAAATTATCCTGTTGTGGTGGTTTAGCATGAATGTGAGGGTTTTTTTCTAAGGAAGTTAGAGTAGATGTTGACAGCTTGGTTGACCAATTAAAGAGTTAGTTACACCTCTGGAAAACCCAGCCTCAAAATCAGAGGTTCCCAGGTGACTCGCTCTCTTCCTTCCAGCTGGCCAACAGGTGACATCGTACACACAGGGAGCCCGATCCAGGCCCCGCTGCCCCTGGGCAGCCAGGGCTCGGCCTCCGGGAGCTGCTGCCCACAGCGGGGAGCAGCCCGGGCTGGCTGGGCCCCTTTTCCCCCCCTGGCTGCCGGGGGGGGGAAGGGGAGGCTGCAGCTTGGCAGTGCTAACCGCGTGCCAGGGGCTGCAGCAGCCCACAGGGAAAGGCCGGCCCTGGCTGGGCCATGCCCCGGCCTTGGCTGGCGGTGCTTCTGGCCTGGGGGAGGCGAGGATCTTCCCCCCTCGGGCCCCAGGAAGCAGTTCTGAACTGGATCTGCTTCGGATCGGAGCAGAGGGTGGGGGAAGTGATCCATCAGCCGTTCTTGAGCATGTTTCCTTCCCCCCCCCACCCCCCATCACCAGCGCGGCTTTGAAACTCGACACCGTGAGTCACAGCCTGAAGGAGAAGAAATCTGGGCAAAAGACATTAACCCTTTCCTTCCTTCCTCAATGGAAGAGTGATTTAAAACATAGAGAGACAGCATGATACAGAGTCAGCGAAAGAACTGATANCTCCTAGTCATATCTCACTAAAAAGCAAACACTAAAACCATCACAAAACTGGTGCATTGGCCGGGAAAGGGTCAAAATTGGCGAACGTGAAACTGCTACACTTGTGTCTCATTTTAAGACTGACAATATTGACACTAGCATCCAACCTCCCTGCCCAAACAGAGTCATCCCAGAGTACACAGCACAGGATTGTGTCCAGACAGTTCTTGAATATCTCCAGTGAGGGAGACTCCACAACCTCTCTGACCAGCCTGTTCCAGTGCTCAGTCACCCAGCAACTAAAGAGGTTCTTCCTCATATTCAGGTGGAACTTCCTGTGCATTAGTTTCTGCCTGTTGCCTCTTGCCCCATTGCCTGGCACCACAGAGCAGAGCCTGGTCCATCCTCTGACCCCTCCTTGAAGATACTGACAGACGTTGATGAGGTCCCCTCTCAGTCATCTCTTCTCAAGGCTGGACAGGCCCAACTCCCTCAGCCTTCACGTGTAAGAGACGCTCCAGTACCCTCATCATCTCTGTAGCCTCCACTGGATCAGCTCCAGGAGCTCCATGTCTCTCCTGTACTGAGGAGCCCAGGACTGGACACAGCACTCCAGATGTGCCTCACCAGGGCTGAGTAGAGGGGCAGGATTGTTAAGGAAATTTCCCAGTCTGCCCATTCATGAGACACTTTGGCAGTCACTCCCAATGCCAGAGACTTTAACTGCTGGGACCAAATCCCCTTCACAACGGGTGGCTCCAGTGAGCTACCCCACTTGACTCCCTATACACCCCATTCATACACAGTCAGATCAGGTTTCCTCACCAGCTCCACCCCAGGTTTTCCATAGCAGAGTCTCAGATGTCTTGTTCCATAAAGCAATTTATTTACTGTGCAGTAACACAGAAACAGCCCAAGCTGATGCCTTTGAGGAAGGACCCCCAACCAAGGCTTTTGTACCCTCAAAGTCCAAGTGCATGATAGTCTGGGGTCATCAGCTCCTGCTCCTCCCTGAGTGTCAAGTCACCTGGCTGGGCCACAGGTCCCTGTGTCCTTTGTTATGCAAAGGGTTGACAGTTCACAGCCTCTTGCCTCGGGCTCCCACCACCCAGAGCTCAATCTGCAGCTGGCACTGCAGCCGAACACAGGATCACCTCCCTCAACCTGCTTGCAATGCTCTTCCCAATGCACCCCAGAATCCCATTGTCCTTCTTGGCCACAGGGACACACTGCTGGCTCATGGACAGCTTGTTGTCTACCAGGACACCCAGGTCCTTCTCTGCAGGGCTGCTTTCCAGCAGATTGGCCCCCAGCCTGTGCTGATGCACGAAGTTATTCTTCCCCAGGTGCAGGACTTGGTTGCACTTGCCTTTGTTGAACTTCATACAGTTATGTCTGAAGTTATTCAGGTGTCCTGCATCTACCATAAAAACCAGAGCACATCATGATGATGTCTGCCTTCAACCGCATCACCAGTTTTCAACTTCATGTGCTACAAAATAAGTTACATCATATTGATTTTGCTAAACCATTCCAAATATTGTACACTTTAAACAAACCTGCAATGTAAGTTAATTAGACAACACTGACAAGCTAGTCTGTGAGTCCAAGAGCAAAAGGAGAACAACGTCTAAACTATTCATGGCTTCTGCTCCGGTATCCCAGGAAACCAGCTGCAGCTACTTGATTCAAGTTGTGTACTATGGCAGAAATGTCTGCAATCCCACCCTAATAACCAGCATTTCTACAACTGTTAAGTAGCATCTACAAAGGAGAGCAGCAGGTCGCCTGTAATAAATATATTAGAATAATTCGTGTAGATTTAGAATTTAGAAACAGGAGCTTGGGACAGATGCAAACACCAGGGGCCCCCGAGGGCCCTCCGCGGAAGACAAAAGACTAATCGCTCCANTAGAATCTTGAGCATGAACTGCACATGCAAAAGCACAGTATGTCTGGGGAGTCAGGACACTCCCATCTCAGAAATGTTTTGGCTAGGTCAGACTACATATTTGCAGAGACAACAATATAAAACCTAGCTCACTTGCACAGAGTAGCACAATGAAGTGAGCACATGATGCCAGGGTATCCCAAGCTAGATGGTCACTTGGTTTCTTTCCTCAGAATTGGCTCCATTGACCCCTTGGTCATGTAACTCAAGAAAGCCTCCTTAACTTCATTAAACACATTTAGACTTTCCCTAAAATGTAAGCACATTGTTTGGAAGGTTTTCTACATGGTAATATTTAGTTTGTAATTTTAATGTCCTAACTGAACTATTAGGTCATTACAATCATAAAATAGTCTACATAGACTCTTTTAGGCTAAAATCCAAATTTATTTCAGGTACCATGTGTGCCATTTTAGTCTGCCTGTTCATAGCCTTGAAGCCTTTATCTGTTTGTACAGAGAAGATACCAAACCAACTACTCATACTCCAGAAGTCAGCATTTAGACTCCTGAATTGTTCTCAAAGGATGCTTTCAGAAAGCCATAATTAGTCCAACATTCTTTTTCAATGTGTTACAAAGTTCAAGTTGTTGTCCCAAATATGGGTTCTACCCCATGTGCAAGAAGCTAATCCACAGTTATTTATTTCGTGTCTGTGCAGAGATGGATGCTAGGTGGTGAATCCACAAAGCTAGCACACCCTCAGGATGCCAGCGACCCACTTTTATACACTACAAACGGTGAAAGATTAACATTTCCCCTATACCCACAATCTAAAGCTATAGTCATTGGCTGTATCTTCCTTGATCTCCATTTAAAGATACAGTGCACAAGTATTTTATCAAGCATGTTCTATGACAACATGTGAAGGGATTTATGCGAGTAAGGGGCAATTACAGGCTATGGGCAGGTATTTTACTATGCTAATGACTAAAGGTTAGCACAACGTTTAAGTAAAATTCCTTTTTGACTTCACCAGCAGTTAGCACCACTATGGCAATTAGTCCTATTATTCTCCTAAACCAATTTCCTAAGTCTGGTAACCAAAATGTTAAACCACTCCTATACTTCAGCAATACCTAAGGATGCATTATCCCTTTGTACTTCATGTAATACTTTTACTTTCCTTATAGCATTTGTTGTTATTGTTTCCAGACTTAAGCAAATTAGTATTTTTATAGATTACCGCTATAACTATAGGTAACAATATCGCTAATACACAAAAGCAATGACAATAGTCCTTAAGGACAGTGTAATTCAAGGGGATTCAGATTCCCAGGTGCAATTAATTAAGGTTCTTTGTGCAGTTTTGTTTTTCATGGCCCCAATGATGTTGATGTCCACTGTGATTCAAAGCAGCTTTCTTTACTCTGGAACAGTAAATCCAAGAGTTAATTCATTCTACCTTTACTGCTGTGTAGGTAGTTAAAATGGGGTCCTTTCCACTTTTCTTTTAATGGTTCATCCTTCCAAGTTCAAATATAGACCGAGTCTCCAGTTTTGAAATCATGCACCAGAGAGTCCAAAGGAAGCAAAGTTAATACCTGTGTGGGGAGGATAATACCCAAGAAAGAGACAAGAAATAATTTCTCATCAATTTCTCCCCTTTTAAGTGCATTTGGACAGTTTGATTTCCCATATCACTAACAGGATAATTTTCCATGTAATACTACAAATGGACTTACTCCTCCCTAACCCATGGAGTTACCCTAATTTTAATCAACACAAAAGGTGAAACCTCTACCCATTTAAGCTGTTTCCTGACATAATTTTGTGATTTGATTCGAGACTGATACATTCTGTCTTCTCACTTGATTGCAGTGTCCAAGGAGTGTGTGAATCTCATTTCATTTGGAGAAATTTTGATACTCCCTGAACTACCTCTGAAACAAAATTGGATCAATTATCTAAGGATAGGCCTTTGGGGATCCCAAACCTAGGGATTATTTCCTTTAGTAAGACCAACAACTTCCCTAGCTCAATTGTTACGATATGGGAAAGCCTCTGCCCATTCTGCGAAGGTATTCACTAAAACAAAGAGATATTTATAATATTATCATTTCATAATATTAACATTTATAGTGTTATTTATAATGTTTTTGGTAACTCAGTAACCATGTGCCAGTACTCCCCAAGAGCTATTCCTCTTTTTACCTCCTCCACTGGGGGATTTCTTTGGATTTTAGGATTATTTACGCAGCAGACAGGACATCTTGTCATTATATCCCCAGGGAATTGCACTTTTGATCCTACAGCATGTCTGCTCCTGTATGGGTCTCTTCATATAACTCCTTGAGCAGTGCCTCCATTATTTTAGCATTAGTTAAAATCTGTTGGTTTGGAGTTGTCATGGTTATAGCTGGCATGCAGCTGCCAGGTAAATATGGCCATATCAGATCCCCAAAACTCAACCAGCCTAGAAGTAAAAACAAGTCCCTGGATAAGGCGGGGATAGGTTGGCTTCAAACCCAAGCAGGGACCTCAGCCAACCCCATTCAATCCTACGTGCAGATATATCACTGGTCAAAGAGCTGGGTGGTGTCAAGACCCAGACCAATTAGCTGTCTAAACCCAGGAAATTCAAACCCCCTTTAAAAGGAAGTTCCAAACAATAAAACAGGCTGTNAATATAGCAATCCTCTGCTCTTTTCCAATCTCAAGGGCTCTAGTGAGTGCAATAATCTTGGCCTTTTGGGCCAAGGTATTCAGAGGCAAAGGTTTCACTTCTATTTCCTCCCCTATTGTCACTACTGCATATCCTGCCCTTCTTACTCCATTTTGCACAAAGCTACTGCCGTCAATGTAGAGTTCTTTATCCAGATTCTGTAAAGGTTCATCCCTTAAATCTGGTACACTTGCATATACCTGCTCTATGGTATGCAGATGGCCATGTTGTGGCCATGTTGTAGCCATGTGTGTGACATCAACTTTAAATCCAGCCACTTTGGTACCTACTGAAGAGCAAGAGCCTTTACATCTTCCTGTTCCATTAGCATAGCTNATTTTGTGATTTGATTCGAGACTGATACATTCTGTCTTCTCACTTGATTGCAGTGTCCAAGGAGTGTGTGAATCTCATTTCATTTGGAGAAATTTTGATACTCCCTGAACTACCTCTGAAACAAAATTGGATCAATTATCTAAGGATAGGCCTTTGGGGATCCCAAACCTAGGGATTATTTCCTTTAGTAAGACCAACAACTTCCCTAGCTCAATTGTTACGATATGGGAAAGCCTCTGCCCATTCTGCGAAGGTATTCACTAAAACAAAGAGATATTTATAATATTATCATTTCATAATATTAACATTTATAGTGTTATTTATAATGTTTTTGGTAACTCAGTAACCATGTGCCAGTACTCCCCAAGAGCTATTCCTCTTTTTACCTCCTCCACTGGGGGATTTCTTTGGATTTTAGGATTATTTACGCAGCAGACAGGACATCTTGTCATTATATCCCCAGGGAATTGCACTTTTGATCCTACAGCATGTCTGCTCCTGTATGGGTCTCTTCATATAACTCCTTGAGCAGTGCCTCCATTATTTTAGCATTAGTTAAAATCTGTTGGTTTGGAGTTGTCATGGTTATAGCTGGCATGCAGCTGCCAGGTAAATATGGCCATATCAGATCCCCAAAACTCAACCAGCCTAGAAGTAAAAACAAGTCCCTGGATAAGGCGGGGATAGGTTGGCTTCAAACCCAAGCAGGGACCTCAGCCAACCCCATTCAATCCTACGTGCAGATATATCACTGGTCAAAGAGCTGGGTGGTGTCAAGACCCAGACCAATTAGCTGTCTAAACCCAGGAAATTCAAACCCCCTTTAAAAGGAAGTTCCAAACAATAAAACAGGCTGTTTGTCTCATGATCGTTGGTGAGTTCATGTCGTTTGTCTGTCTCTGACCAACGACCTCACGTAACAAGAGTGACCCACCATCCTTCTGTATTTTTGGTGCACTTTAGTCCCACTAATTGAGTTTCCTTTTCTGAATATTCAGAGGGTTTAATCTCCATTCTTTTTTCAGCTATTAAAGCTCCAATTATTTGTTTTTGAGTCCCTTTTTTGCCACTAAGTCTGCTTTTCTATTTCCTTGAACCACTTTGCTCTGTCCTTTTTGATGTGCATTATAGCCACTTCTTGAGGTTCCAGTACTGCCTGAAGAAGCTTCAAAATTTCTTGCCTGTATTTTATACCACTTCCCTAAGAATGCAATAGTCTTCATTCTTTCCATATAGCCCCATGAGCATGTACTATTCCAAAGGCATATTTCGAATCAGTNCCAGTTGGCTTGGAGAGATCCAGTGATCGTTTGAAAACTTTTTATGCTTCTATTCTTGTAGGGTATCAGTTCACTCTTACTGGTTTAGCTCCTGGTTTGAAAATTATCTTACTTGGAGTCACTTTTACCTGTTATTTCTGAAGCCCATACCAGTGGAATCACCACACTTGAAACAGCACCTGGAATGTTTTCTGATTTCTTCCAATGGCTTGCTCCTTCTCCTTAGCAGGCAAAACTGAGCTTTCAATGTTGTCTC
>VYZR01031240.1:10336-29408 GCA_013400675.1 Oxylabes madagascariensis
TTTTGACACCGTGTAATATCAATACTAAAATACAAATGAAAGACTTTTAGAAGAAAGTTGCAGTGTTTGTTCCAGTAAGTTCCCCTTTTGTGGTATCAGTAAATCTCATTTTTGATATTCACAAGGCAAACGAATGGTTTTCTTTTCTGAAAGGGAAAACTGAAATCACTGCCAACAAAATGATCCAGAAACAAAGATGATGCATATTAAATATAAGATGTTAAATAGTTAANAGAGATGGTAGGTAAAAAAATCCAAGTCTAGAATTCTGCAGCGTGGAAGTGAAATGGATGTTAGGAAAGTGGTCAAGAACATCACAGAACAGCACAGAGAACACGGGGAGGTGACAATTATTCCCACGGAAACCAGAGGAAACAACTAAAATTCTGCAGCTTGGAAGTGAAATGGATGTTAGGAAAGTGGTCAAGAACATCACAGAACAGCACAGAGAACACGGGGAGGTGACAATTATTCCCACAGAAACCAGAGGAAACAACTAAAACAATCCTATATAGTGCAGCAAGCAGTTTTTATTTCAAGTCCTGCTGCTGCAGCGAGCTGGGCTGAATCAGCTTAACATGGATCAAGGAGAGGTTTGCAGCTGCATTGCCGCACTGCTGCCAGCTGTGGGGCAAATTCCTCACCCTACAGCCTTGCCTGACTCCTCACTTGGATGGGAGAAGGACCATCACTAGGAAATTAAGGACTGAGCCCTGGAATCACTGCACTCTCTGTTTCCACACTTACTGCAGCAGGGCCACCCAGGGTTTAAATAGGTCTGTTCTTTAGTTATTTATGTACTATTTACAACTTATTTATTTATTTGCAGTGCCAAGAGAAGGTGCAGATGCCCAGTTACATAATCTCACCCGCAGGACAGTTCTTTCTGTGCAACACTTCACAAGATGCAAACCTGGTATTTTAGCTTCAGGAACAACTTTCAGTTTTACATTAGATAACACCACTTTAAATTGATTTGACACCAGAGCCCTAAGAGCAGGCACAGCATTGAGATGGCGTGTTCCCATCTGAATTTGATATAAAAACTGAGTTCCACACATTGATGACACTGTTAGGTAGTTATTTACTACATACATAATTGGTGCTGACCTGGGGACAAGTGTTAATCTGATAATCAAAGGGTTAAGAAATGGAGATACCACCAATAAACAAAAACCTCATTAAAGCAATTGTGTTCTTCTAGTATTTCAACTGCTGCTAACCTTTAGAATCCATTTTCAGTCATTTCTTGGGAACTTGTCCTCAGCAACTTTTAGGCTTAAGACTGCGATCATTTGTACTGCCCCTCAAATAAAAAAAAAACACTGAGGAAAATTGTCTGGGTCACATGTATTGGGCAATTCATTTCAATGCACAAGGTCTTTTCAACAGACTGCAAAACCACCCATTTCTCTGCTTTGTGAGGCCCTGCACACACTGAATTCATGAATTAACAAGCCTAGTTAGCCAATTTCTGAATGCACACCTGCAAGAAAAGAACAGACATAGCAGTAGATTCACTGGTATAGTAATGCCTAAATGTTGATTTGTTCAGCATCAATTAGAGAAAACCGTATGTTCTCCATGGGAGACAAAAAATAAAATGGAACCAAACCCATTTTCATTTAAATGCCTGGAATTTACTCTGTTCTTAGAATGATATTGCCAAAGAACTTACTTAAGAGGCTGCTGCAACTATAGCATTCAGCAGAGGAGAGGAAGAGATGCCGAATGCTGGAACTGCAGCGCCTTTTGCAAACCCTGTCCTAGGAAAATGACATCACGTCCTGACTGCTCTGTCAGACATCCTCATTTGCTGGCCAATTCACACAAAATGGCTTAGACACTGTCATTTTCCATTCAGAAGCTGCTGCTGCTTTGCTGGATGGCTGCGTACTGCCCATTAATGCTCCCCAGCTGCCTCCCAGCTCTCTGCTGGCAACGCTAATGATGCCCAGCACGCTAATGATGCCCAGCAAAATAACACCAAGATGGGACTGTCACATCCAACCCAGGCACTGCCTCCATAACAACCTGATTTCTAACCCACCTGCCTGACCACAAAGCTCACATCCAGGCTGCTGATGCTCACTAGCGTTGCACCTGGGGACAGGACCCAGACCTAATGGACTGTTCTGTTTCCTGCAGTCAGATCATCAGACCAGAAGCCATCTATGCTTCAACAAAGGAAAGCCTAGAAGTAGCTTTGCACTTGCATGAGTGCTGGAAATAAATTAAATAGCCTGTTGCAGAAAACCCAGGCAGATTCTGGCCAGTGTAAGAAGGGAGGAAAAGGAGAGGATAAACATCCTTTCCTATGGGATCTCTCCTCATTTCAGAGTAGAGATTGTTCATGCAATGGTTTATACTTTGCCCTTACCTCATACCAAAAAGTGAACACTTAAGATTCATTCTGGTTATGTAATTTTCCCTTTTTCTCCATGTTTCATCTGTGTGGAGCTCATGGAGTCCTTTGCGCTACATCCCTGCTCTGGTACAGGTGCCAGAGCCAGAAAAGAAGGCTGCCCAAGCTGCAGTTCTTCTGTTTCAAATTTCTAATCATTTCTAGTAAATCACAGGCTCTGTAGCTCATTGGTGAATGATCAGTATTAGCTACTGTTTAAATCACTTGTATAAAATGAAGAAACCACCCTTGGAATCTTTCAAAACAAACAGATTCCCACACACGTATGCTAAATGTGAAGAGTAACTGAGTTAGTCCAAGCAGGTTCTAAGGAAAGGTTGGCACTGCCCGCTCACCAGTGCTGGGATGGCTGGGTGGGGCTCTCTTGGGAGGAACTACAGCTACCAAGTAGGTCTGGAGGAGCTGGAACAAGCAGTGACAAAAAGTAACGCAACAGTCATCGTCACTGATCCTGCTCAGGAGTAGTGACAACTTCCTCTCCTTCCTTCTCTCAGCAGCACAATTCCCAGTGTTGCCTCTACGGAGCTAATGCTGAGAAATCCTTCAAATCACCCATATGGAAAATCCAGCACTGAGGTGCTTCATTTGTTTGTTTGGTTTGGTTTTTTTTTTCTTTTTGCTTTTGCTGGAGGGCTGCAACTCAGTGCTGTGGGGAAAAGAGGAAAAAAAAAAAAGCAGGGGGAGAAACCTCCCAACCAAACAGAACAAAAACCAAGCCCCTAAAACTGAACAACAAACTTCACAGAAAAGCCCCCCAAATCAAACTGCAATGAAACAAATGCACCTTCTCCCACTTCAGAAAGTCTTTTATCTTCCTGGGGTAATTGAATCACAATTTAGATGCCTTGGAAGGAAGCAGCAAGCCTGGCAGCTCTAATGCATTATGCAGGAGGCCAGACTTCACCTAATGCAATAACAGCATCCTGAACAGCACCAAATCTCCCCAAATCCATCTCTCCACTATCTCACTCTACAGCTTTCCTACTTGAAATAGGCCTCTCTCTTTATAGTTTTAAATGATATGACCATGTAATCCAGACATTAAAAGAAACACGATCTCTTCATATTTAATGCAAAGCCAGGGCATTCCTGGGAACGCCACTGCAGAGTCCGTGGAGTACAAAACTTTGAGCATTTTAAGGTCCTAAAGGAAGGTCAGCCTCAGAGGTCTGTATTACTTTAAACAATAAAAATTAGCTTTTCCCACTCCTTACAAAGAACCAAGTTTAAGAAAGGAAACAGCAGCACTAGATAAATGTTTTGTACTTTAAAGAAAAGAGGAGAAAGGGTTCTTTTTACTCTAAAAAAGTAGGCACTGCAGTTTGGTGTGGGGTTTATTTGGACACGTATGAGCAAGGAGAAACCACAGCACACACATTAACAGGAAGATGATCTTCCAGCTATAGTCCACTCCTTGACACTAGAGGCTTATAAAATAGAGTTGTAGGTTGTATTTTTATCCATTAATTTCTATGAAGAGATATTACAATAGAAAATTATCCCACCTGCCAACATTTCAAAATGGAGACTATGCTTAGAGTCAGAAAAAGAAGTTGGCTTCAGATAGGATTTTGAAAAAGGGCAGGGGAGAACTACACTTATCCTGCCAAAATGTGGAAGGGCTACTTCCCAAACAGAAAGATTTGGCAGGTATGAAGCATTTACACATCTCATAGCAAAATACAGAATGTTTTTCTTAAAATATTTTAAGAAGAAATAAAACGCGTATTTCAAAGACACTTTCATGAACATGTGTTAGAGTCCAGATTACACAACACTGCTTCTATTAAAAACAAAGCCTAGTCTAAAAGAAAAAAAAAAACAAAAAACACCACCCAACCACATTCATGGTGTTTGGAAATGAGAAATAGATGACTAGGAGCATTTTCTTCATTAAGTACCAAATTGCTTCTCAGAGATGGATATTTTAAGACATCCAAGTGGCCAATTGTCAGCTGGTGTAAATTATCATGGTTGCAGGGAGCTCTGTTTTTACCAGCTGAAGATTTGCCCCTAAGCATCTGCCAGTGAAGCCAGCCAGGGAACCACAGAACATATATATGGAAAGGCATTGATTCTGAAGAATGACAAGATAATTACAACGTGTTGGGCAATTGCAGGGACAGAGGATAGGAAAAGGATGAGCAAAGTCACAGTAAGGGACGAAATGAGCAGGAAAGCAGACAGCAATCCTGATGACTGTGTAGGCTTGGCATTACCGCACCAAAAGCTGTGTTACAGCCCTGTGCTGCAGATCCTGCGTATAAACTGTGCTTAAGGATCTGGGCTGAGTCAGCACTGCTGTTCCTCCCTACAGCAGTCAGGGACAGCTGCTGACTGCTGAAACCAAGAGAGTGGATATTCTGAAGAGCAGGATAAAGCACTTACACGATTTTAAGACAGCAATTTGCACGTGCATCTTGGCCGAACAAGCGTAGTGAGCGTATCCAAAACCTCCTCCCTGATGCCTGGAACACGTCCCCCTGCTCCGTGTGCCGCGCTTAACCAGCTTCTCCCCGTGTGGCACCAGGCCTTGGGCAACCTGGCTGAGGGCTGGGCATCAGCCCATCCCTGCTAACAACTGGGGCATCCTCCCAAAGATCTGGACTTCCTTGCTGGAGGCGGCCATCCCCTGCCGTGGTTTGGGTTTCTGCTCGTTCTCCTTGCACCTTTGTTGGTGTAAGCCAACACAACCCCTGCGCTTGATACGGAGTTAGGGGACTGCAAGAGAGCAGCTTTCAGGGCACCACAAGCACCACTGGAAAGCTTCAGATTTAAACAGAACACCTTCCCCAGCGTTCCATGTAACGCTTCAGTACTTTCAGAAGACAAGAGGAGAGGAAAAAATGTTTCCCAGAGAGTCCCACATCAGCAGCATCTTTTTGAGTGCTGAGAGCTCACCTTCCCCTGCCCGGCAGCAGATGCGCTGCTGGCAGTCACCTTCCTGTTGCTTCATTTGCAGGAAAACAAGAGACTGGAGCTGATGCATTTTTGCAGAAGGAACCACATCAACCCAGCTCGGCAATGCTGCCTCTAAAAACCGTAAGTTTTTATTGCTCGGAGTATGTCACTTGTTAGATACAAAAGCCATTAGACTGAGTAGCCCAGCTACTGGTAAAGAATAACTTCTTATTACATGACATAATCATTAATTAGCATTTATCCAGAGATGAAGCTTGCATTCATGGGTGATAAAGGACGTGATATTGAATGTTCAGGTGCACTCAGTCACATCCCTGGGACATCCCAGATATGCCACTGCTAAGCGCCTTTACGTGAAGTCTGGGTGCCTTTGTAAATGGCCTTACTCTCAAAAAACAGTGACATGTAAAATATGTGGATTTGGACTTCAATTCAGAGCAGATAATTCTGTCAAGGAAACATTATGAAAAAGATGAAAACCAGCAGAAGCAGATTATTAAATTTATGCTGTGCTGGATTCACTGCCACCACTTTTAACAACGGGCTTTATCCTTCATGTAACCAAATTTATGCTAATCTCCTCAAGAGTTCCAGAAATCCAAACCAGAGAAACTCATCATTTTCAGCATTTCAAAACTCACTTCACAATACCCTGCTTTTTATTTTTATTTTAACCTCCCCACAAAAGCCTATTTCAGCCTTGCCCAGTAAATACTGTAGGGTATTTACTCTGGACGTCAAAGTGCTGGCGGTACTTCCACTTCATTGTAAAAGGCCAAGATAACAAATACAGATTTATTATTAAATGTCCCACCTTTCACACTATGCAAATTTGCCCAGCCTGCAGCCTACTTTTGGCAGTCCTCTTTCCCAAGGGCCCTTTAGGAAGAGGCTATCAGCCAGATTAATTATTTTAACAATAGCAGCCTTTTCCTACTGCCATTTTTTCTGTCACCATTATATGACAAAAAGCAGAGGGGAGGCAGAATGAATTTATCCAGCTTGTAATATATCTCAGTCCAGAGCTTCCCAGAAGCACTGGATTCAGTGTGCAAGAACAAAGCCGCCAGCCTTGCGTGACAAGTTACAGGGGACAAGAGAAGAGCATCGCGTGTCCCTGCCTCTGGAAAAGGCTGCATGGTCCATCTGGCTGGAAAGGCTGACCACCACGAGAAGAGAGGGAGGGGCAGCTGTTAAAAACCCAGAACTAAAGTAACCTGCTCTGCCTGTCGTCATTCCGTAGGACACGTTGGCTTTCCAGTGGAAAATGCACCTTATGAATGCTTTGATGCTTGATGACTGGGGCACGGTTCGTTTGCCGGTCCTGCTCTCCTGACGGGATCGTAATTGCAGTGGCACGTGACCTCTGAGCACCTTGTGGCTCAGGGACACACAGTGACCTTCCCAGATGTCTCAGGTGGAGCCCTGGCACTCCAGAGTGACCAGTGTCCTGCCCAGAATGCTGCTCCAGGCTCTCCCAGGGCAGGACAGCCACGAATGCACCCAGGAACCAGTCCAGCACTGCTGCTGCTCAGGGGATGCTCAGGGATCCCTACACCTGCTGTAGACACTGGATGCGTTCATGGGGAAGAAAAACTTACGTACACTACTTTTAAAAGTGTAAAAATTTGGGATTTTTTTTTCACTTTGAGATAACACCTGAAGGCAGCAGCTCGTAGTGGGTAGGATAACACAAGGATTCCCCAACTCCTCATTATTATTGTTTTTACAACTCAGAGCCACAGATCTGCATGGAAGGAGAGGGAGTCATTCCTCTGCGAACCTGAGTCGCTGACGGTGTCAGGACCTGCCCTTCCACTGGGGTGAGCTGAGCCCTGTGGCTTTGTATTCCAAACTCACTCTTTTTGGAGATCTTGGTCCCAGAGTTGCAAAACAAGTCAGGCACAGGGGATTAGGTCATGAGAATGGGCTGCACCGTATGTTTGATTTAACAGAAAACATAAAGCAGTTGGCACTTTGCAGCCCGCTCTGTAATGTTTACAAAATGATAATAACCGCAAAGAAACGCCAACAGGAACTTAGCACAAGTTAAACAAATCACCCTCAAAGTGGCACTCTGACACAATGGTGTCAAAACACATTTCCTTTCCCACTGGAACAATCCTATTATTTCATGCTGGCAAATGGAGGGGAGAAAAGCGGTTTTAAACCCATGGGAACATGGCACATTTACAGGGACATGAGTGAGGCTGGTGAGCTCACAGAACTACTTGGGGGGAAATTGGGCTTCCTCAGGGAAGAACTTCTGAATGCAAGGGGTTTGACAGAGAAAAAGCCTAGAGGGTTATCCCACGTCAGCAAAAATCCATGAAAAGACAATGCCATCTTCATTACTCCAACAGGCGCCAAATCAAAACCCTCCCACAAAATGAAAAAAATCTATGATCCGCCCCTCCTCCTCCTCCATACCAGCAGAGAAGTGAGACAGAGGAAAAGAAATGGTTTTCCCAGTACTCCAAGACTGGCCAGTGTAAGGTTCCACAGGAATCAACGCAGCTTTGTGGAGACTGACACAAATCCTCCCAGGCCAACGGGAACGTCTGATTAGGAGAGGTCCAGGCTAAACTCTGGCAGTCAGGAGGGCTCATCCATCCAATGGCACAACCTGCCTTTCCAGCTCAATTTTCCTGCCCAATATTTCACTACCATGTGTCTTCAGAAGACTCAGTGCTCATGGAGCAAAAGACAAACAATTCAAGGTAAAAGAGATGACAAAAATCAAGGGTCATTTCCCCTGGCACTTCACTTCTATAGGAAGCACCTCCATATCTCCCCATTTCTGCCTATGGTGTGGAGGGCTCAGATGTCAGGTGGACAAAACACCACATCCGTAAAATTCAGTGCCAGTCAGGGTTGGGACGGAAAAAGAACTGGGCATTTCAACCTATAATCCCTCCACAGAGTAACCTGGGAATCAAAGGAATTCAAGAAGTCTCTGAATAGGATTTTAGGGCAAAGCTTGTGAAACCAGGGTATCCAGGACCTACCTACAGACCTGGTAAATCCCTCCTGACTCGACCTTCCCATGAAGCACAGGTCAAGCACAATAAATCCTGAGGCAGCTTTAAATGAAAAGTCCAGTGACTACAAGTTGAGTGTGTCTAACACTGCCAGCAAAAAGATACAGGCTCTGTCAGTGAGATTAAGATCACTGATTACACAAGTTCAGCACAGGATGCCATAACTTAAATCAGGAGGGGAAAAGCTTAAGATAGCCCTGGCTTCCTGTACATTAACAGTGAGGATGCCAGGAGCAGATCTGCTGAAAACCTGATTGATGCATGCCAGAGGTGAGGAGCGGATCTGCTGCACCCATGAACAGGAATTCATTAGGATGCTCCTGAAGCACAAGTCTAAATTGAGTTTCATCCCATTTGTGCGTGCCAAACCTGCTCTGCCAACGTGAAACAGGGGAGCTCCAAAAGCACACTCCTGCAGCACCAGAGTGCACAAATCCTCTGCTGGCACGACAGGAGCTGGCCAAGTATCCTGTGCAGCACGGGCTGCTGGCTGCAGGGAGAGCGGAGTGGGACACAATAGGAGCGCGCTGGAGAACAAGGGAACAAAGAGTGAACCGAGGTGCTGATACAAAGCCAAGCTTTATTTAACACTGAGCTGTCCCCTCAGCTAAGATCAGTGACACCTGGAGTCACAACAAGTTCCCCTACCCAGACACAAAAGAAATGTGTGCTGATGTTTAAGGGTGACTGGGGCAGCAGGTGTGGAAACAGAGGTGTGGAAATAGAGCCACATTGGGTTACGTGTATGAAGAAACAAATGCAGGAGTGCACAGGCAAAGCAAAAGGCCCACCTGAACGAGAGCCAGCAAGAGTTAAGCACTCAGCTGCATTTAGTTGCTCTTAATATAAAGAGCTGAATAGAGAAAAGACACATGCGAATCTGGCAGCTCATGCAGGAACATGTTATTTTATGCAACATGTCAAAAACACGACAAAATTACCTGTTTCTGTTTTCTTTATGTTCCAAGACTACTTCCTTCCCCAAGTCTCAAATGAAATCATAGTGATGTTTTGGCTTAGGGTGCAGGACCAGGAGGGAGAAGAGCCTCCCTTGAGCTCTGTCCTTTCCTGTGTTGGCCAGCACAGCGAACAGGGCAACTGCAACACAGTTGTGCTGCAGAGCATAAGGTAACTCCTAAAAGCCTAAAGGGGTTTGGGCACCTGTCTGTAATGTTAAAAGGAAAAAAAAAAACACCCAAACATTAAAAAAAAAAAATCCCAAACCATTAGCATGCCACAGTTCCGGATATTTACAAAACTTGTATTTTATTAACATACATAAAAGATTAGGGAAATGGCACTACAGCATTCCTAAAATGATACAGCACAAACAACTATCTGAATTGTTGCTTGTATTGAAGAATTTCTCTCAAGTCTCCATGGCCAGAGATCAAGTAGTCACACCACTGGAAGATTAGTCAAAACTTTGTGAATGCACAAATATCCCAAAATGCAGGAGGAAAATCTAGATGGTTGATTTACATGTCTGAAACAGAGCAACACCGAGTCCGCTGTATTACAACAGTGATTGCAAAACTTTAGGCCACTTACTAAGACAAAACCCCAATAATAAATGTGTGCTCTGTGACCATCAAAGGTCAAGGTGCGTTGGAATTGTTTTATCGCTTCCTCTTTTGAGTTCACCAGAGGAAACTTGAAGCAATTACAAGTGGGGATGATGAAGGGGTGGGAGGGGAGGATGAGAGTTAATTGCACCATCACTTCAGAACACTCCGAAAGAGAAATCTGGGAGGTGGAAACCCCAATGTGCACATTTCTGGCGTCCCAGCCAAAGCCTGGCTGACATGGGAACACCACACAGCAGGATCTGACATCTATTCACTGCTAATTATGACAGTGTCCCTAATACACGATATTGATTTTCCTCTTCTGATTGCTCAGACTTTAGAATACCTGTTTTTACTGAATGTTCCTGGAGCTGAATGGGCTGATTCCCTCAGAAAGCTGTGTGGCACCTTGCTTGTCTCCAGAGGCACCTCAGCTCAGTAATTAGGCTGCCACCTTTCACTTCTTTCTGGTTCCAAACAATGCTTCTGCAGGCTTGTTCTGAAGCAAACCAGCCATTTAACCACTCACAAAGGGACTGCTGCCTTCCCAAAGAAAAAGAAGTCAGATTTGTGAGTTTCCTTGGAGGAAAAAAAGGTATAATTACCAACCATTAGTAGCACGTCCTCCCCTCACAAAAGGTTGACTACTAACATTCTTTCAAGGGTTTTCCTGAGCCTTTTTTTGCTTGGTAAAAATATCCCCAAAGGGTGGAAGAAAGAAACCCCTCCACAACACAAGCAGCATGGAGTCTTTTTGCCAGATAATGCGTTTCTTATTTTGGCAATAATGAAAGGCACGTTGGGCGCTTTCTAAAGCGGTTTGTTCCAGATTGCTGGCTCCCACTGTACAAAAAAAAAAAAAATAATGACCCCTTTCCCCACCCCATCTAAACAGCAGCACGCAATCCCGGCGGCACAATATCCCATTGTAGTGCTCTGAATGCCGGCCTGGCAGAGGAGCTGGTGGGAAGGAGGGAGCACAAGCGCCCCTTTGCCCTGGCAGTGCTGCCAGTGCCAGCTCGGGGTAGGATGAGGGACGGTGATCCGAGGGAATGAGGGAAGGGGCCGCGCAGAGATAAATGCATGGAAAGATGCCACGCTCGGAGCTGCTGGAGGAGCTGGGGAGAGGAAGCTGGAGATGGAGCGCCCAGGCATTTCAGCAGCACTGCCTTCTCTGCTTGCAGGGCTCTGCTGCCTGAAAGGGGCAAATCTCTTTTCTTGCAATCCTGGAGTATAAAACAGGAACCCTGTTCCAGCTGTCCCTGCTTTTTTTCTATCACACCTTCCTGTCCTCTGCCCTCCTGCATTTATCGGACGAGTACAGGGATGGGTTTAAAGGTCTCCCTCAACCCACACTGAGCACTTGGATGCCACCCTGAAAGCTCATGAAAACATTTGTGATAAATATTAGGAATAATTCGTGTTAGTTGTAGAATATAGTATTATAGAAGGACTTGTAATAAAAGCAGCATATAAAATATAGTAACTGATGTTAACCAAAGGAAAAGGGGGGGACGCCAAACTTCCCGAGAAGCCTTTGCAAATACATAGAAAATTGACCAAGCAGGAAAAGCTCTAGCCACCAGCGACTGCCCGCATACAGATGCAAATAGTCAGCCATCTTCTAGTACAACAACTGCTCTGCAGCGATGAGGAGCTCTTGGTGAATCTGAAAAGAAGAGACACCTGGATCCTCATCACTGGAGCCTGACCATCAGCAACTAAAGCTTCACCTGAAGTTTCATCTCATGGACATTCACAGCCATAAACTGGTTCCTGAAAACACCGAGCCCTTAGACAGAAAAAGACACCTGGACCCCATCATCCCAAGAGATGATCAGCTTCTCCTTCAATTCACCAAAAGACTGTTCCAAGCATTCATGTGATCCCTAGCTATGAATCTGTACAGGGAAACCACTTAAAAACCTATTGTATTTTCCCTTGCTTGTAACAGTATAAAATTGTACCCAAAACTCCCCATTGCGGTGGACTGTCAGGGCCTGAGCCTTATGCTGGTCTCTGCTGGGACACCCCTCATCGACCCCCGGGCTCGGTGTTGTCCAAATTTATCATTGTGGCTTATTAAATATTTTCAATAGTTTTGATAATAAATCATTATTATTAAAATTCGGCTATTTCATTTATAACACACTGAAGCCACCTTGCAAAAACAGCTGTACAGGAAAGGAGGGACACATCCATCCAATTCCTGTGTTCAATGAATCACCAAGGATGCAATTAAAAAGCAGCCTCTGTGCTGAGGTAAAGCAGAGGAACTGACAAACAGCACTTGGGTTTCTAAATGCCTCAGGCACTTCCAAAGTTTTCCCACAGCATGCCTAGCTAAGCCCCGTGATGTCGAAGGCAGAATCCCACCACGAGGAGAGTGTCCTGGCAGAACTTGTGAAGTGAAGGCAAGGGAAAACCCATTCCTGCATGGATGGCAGCTGCTGTTCCCCCAGCTCCTCCTTGCTGACCCTGCCCACGGAGCCCAAGATGGTCTTTCCCCATCCCGTCTTTGCTTCCCATGACTCTCCTGGCAGTCCTTTTCCCACAAGCCAGCAATGGTGAGGCTCTCAGCCTGTTGCTTCCTGCAGGACTTGGTTGACTGTTCTGTTTTGTTTATGGCTCCTCTCAGTTTAGCCACACAATTATGTCCATTTGCAGCACAGAAACGAATTCCAAGAATAAAGTGACTCACATTCATTAATGGTGTTTGTACAGAATCTGACGACGTTGTTGCTCCATCCAGAAAGGACTCTGTGTCCGTGCTTGTGGTAAGGCTGGATGGACCCATGACAGTGATAAGTTTGTAAACTGAGATGCGCCCACCTCCACCTCATGTCCAGGGGCACACAGAAGAAAAAACATTAAACAGGTTTGTTTGGTTTTTTACCTGCCTTAAAAGCACATTCCATTTCCTCTTCAACTCTTTTAGAAATTACTGGGAGCTTTTACTCCAAAAGAGCTGAATAAATGACAGTTTATTGCTATAATCATGTATTCAATGGCACAATTTTGATTATTTAAGCCAAATCCAGGATAATATAGTTCATAAGTTCATAGTTCATAAGCTTTAAAGTTTTAAAATAAGTACACCACAACCACACTTCTGGACAGGCAAAGAGCTGAGTACATGGAAACCAAGCAAGGAGATAACACAATGAAACAAACTAAAATTCTCCAGGAACTTTAGCTGCAGTCACGCAGTCCAGCAGCACATTCCCCTGAACCACAGGCTTTTGCCACTACACCAATTAAAGAGAAGTTTTAGGCACTTGGAAGCCCCAATCTAGACACAGTGTGAAAACTTTTTTTTTATAATAGAGTGGTAAGCTTATAACTTAGCATCTCTTTGAAATATTTGCCCATTAAAAGCTACATAGCTGACCCTGAGGTAGCTCAGGGAAAATGTAATATTGTTCTTCAATAATTAGGTCAGACTGATATTTTGACCTCTGTGTATTACTGCTGAGAAATATGAGCAAAAGTCAGTATAACCTGAGGCTTTCATGATAGGGTTGGAACCTCTGTACTGTAAAATATTCCAGCTGACCCCAGGGGGATTCAAGTTATTACTGGATATTCCTTCTCTCATACAAACTGTCTTCTCTCCCACTGGCAGCAGTGTATAATATTTCCATCAGCAAAAAAACATTCCCCAATTTAGAAAAAAATGTCCTTCTCATTCACAATCAGCAAGTGTCATCTCTGAGATGTATCTTGTCCTCCGGCAAACACAACAACTGTTTCTGTACTGAAGTGGCAAATAAAATCTGTGTTTGGAGCTGAGTTTAGTTAGAAAAGTGTTTTGTTTTTTTAAAAAAGAAATATCTCATCTTCAAAATCACCCAAGTAACACTAAGGCTGTGTCCTGCTGACTGTCAATAACAACTAAATCTTTAGGAGGTGACATAATGACAAAATTGTTGCCAGCAGAGAGAAGCAGGAAGATTTCACAGACTGAATGTGGCTATTTGCGAATTTTCAAAACACATTTGCTATTTACAGTTTTTCAAAAAAGCAACAGTGAGTGCACAGCACTAAGCCCAGAACATTTTCCAAAAGCTCTAATGGGAATGTGCACATGGCTTTTGCTCCATGAAATGAGATGAAAACCAGTCGTGCTGACCCAGGCTCTGGAGCTGGTTATATTCCCACTAATAGGTACTGCCAGTCTGAAAGAGAACTGACAGCTTGCTTTTCCCAAAACTTTTGGGGCCACCGAAGTTCACGTGCTCAGGCTAAGTGTGTCTTACAAGGCTCCACGGAAAAATGTGTTTCTCTGCTCCTTTTTCCATGTGCCAGAGCAAGAGATGGATAGCAATTGTACTGTGAAGCCAATAACCACCTCACTTTATTCATTCCTCCCCAAAAGACTAACAGTGTTTGGTTTTCCAAAAGCTTGATTTATTACTTCCAGCAACCCGGATGGGAATTAATTGGGAGAAAATGCAAGAGCTGTCCAAACAGAAGCCTGCACAAGAGCTACTGCCTGTAAAGCAAAGCTGAACCGAGAGCTGGAAAAGGTCACATCCTTTTATTTCTGCACGCAATTAACCATCAGAGCGACTTATTCAGGGATTCGATCCATTCTTCAGGCACGAGTACCAAAGAACTTCCTCAGTTTAATACTGATAGACAATTCTGCTATTGAGTTAACTCAGCATTTTCTAATCCACGTCAACTGTGAATTTGGCTGGGGAATCGTGGGCTGGATTTCCACAGCTCCTCCCAGGATGACCAGCAGAGCTCTCACCACCAAGGTGCTCCCAGAGGGCGAACACCTTGTGATGCCGACACGGAGAACCAGAACTGCTGAGTTCCAGAGCACTGTGGAGA
Source organism: Oxylabes madagascariensis (assembly GCA_013400675.1). Taxonomy (NCBI): domain Eukaryota; kingdom Metazoa; phylum Chordata; class Aves; order Passeriformes; family Timaliidae; genus Oxylabes; species Oxylabes madagascariensis. The sequence continues at coordinate 25,135 of VYZR01031240.1, forward strand.
AACACTGGGGCAGCAGAGCAGACTTTACAAGTGACTGGATGGATCTCCTGGGGTATAAAGCTCAATAAGGTATTTTAGAGGGCAGAAATTGTCAGTAGCTTCTCCTTTTACACTACGCTTCTGTTTACAAAACTGCTGGGAAAGAGAATGTTTTTTAAATTTTGTTTTAAAATGTTCTCACAAAACCAATGGTGAAATTCTTTCCTGTGAGAGAGGTAGAGCTCTGGTACAGGTTGCCCAAAAAAGCTGCGGCTGCCCCTTGCTGGAAGTGTCCAAGGCCAGCTTGGATGGGGCTTGGAGGAACCTGGGTGTAGGAGATGTCCCTGCCCATGGTGGGGGGAGCGTTGGACCAGGTGGTCTTGAAGTCCCTTCAAACCCAAACAATTCTGCAACTCAGTGTATGATGAAATGACACTACCAAAACAAAAAAAAGAGCTAAATGAGGCACAAGCTTGGTGCTCCTGACACCAGCTCCAGCTACCTCCCATAGCCAGAAAACCTCCTGTATTGCATGAAGACAACTTACTGCTGGGAAGCACGTCAAATAAAAAACCATGAATAAAGGCAACTTCATACATTTATTGAAAAAAAAAATGAAAGAAAGCCTCAACTTCACCATTTTCAGAAAACATCCTATTTGAAATAACACCATAAGCTTCACAAAAATGATGCGAACACAGCTCTTGTTTCTCTCCCCATCAGTGAAACAGAGGAAAAATCATTTAGTGTTCAGCTCCAACAGAAAGCACCGCTGCTTTTAAGTTTTGAAAGAAAGCCAACCGGTTCACTTAGTATTTTCTAGTAATAAGCATTTACCCAAGACAACCATGCCAGCCTTTTGTTTAGTACAGAATTATTGCCTGTATGCCTTGAAAATTGAGCCTGTCATGCAGATGTTTTTTATAAACAGTAGCTCACACCCATTTAATAAATGAAAGCATCTCAGACACAATCATAACCCTGCACAGAGCAATCAGACACAGGAACGTGGCCATTTTACAAAGCACTGAATCAAATTTGCAGGCATCCAGCTTCTCCCCCTTCCCTCCCCCGGCAGCACCTCGACACTGCCGGGATACGGACGAAGCACAGCGCAGTCAGCTCAGAAACAGGATTTAAATCCACACATCAGCATTTCACGCCGATGCCAAAACTCCACACAGCACAGCAGTTTCAGAGGTAAAGAACACACAGCACACCCGCAGCTGGCTCCAAAGGTGTGGTGTTTCACACCCGATCCTAACCCAGGAAAGGTGACTTGATCACAAAGGTACGCAGAGACTTGTGATGTAGATGGATGACTTGAATACAGTTCTGCTTCTTCATGCAGATAAATTATTCCCTAAATTCAATGAACAGAAATACAAATGCATTCTTTTATTGCTATTTTATATTTCATCATCTATTTTCAAGCACCCCTTCAAGGTGCTTAAACTAAGAGAGCTTGGGCCCAGTAAGATCTTAGCTACGTGATGCTAAGTGGTTTTGACAAGCTCTATTGTAATTACTTTAAAATGTTTTGTTCTAATGCTTGTGTTTGCTGAAGTCTTTGATGGGAGATTAAATTACCTTCACCCGAAATTCCTATAATAAATTAAAGAAAACAGAAATGTAGTGTCAATTTGTGTCCAGATCTGCTTACAAAAAAGAATTAGCTCAGGCCTTTGCCCAGCCAAGCACTTAATCATGAGCATAATTTTTATTACGTCAGTATTCCCACTGATGTCAATGACCAATTGCTACAGTCACAAGTTCTATGCATGCCTGAGTGCTTTCCTGGAGCTGGGCCTGAGAGAATTCTCAACACATGGCAGTGACTTAGGACAGCCAATCCAGGGAAAGTCTCTCGGGATCGACGTCAGGAGAAAGCTCAGCACACAGCCTGATGTTCCCTTACAGAGAGAAGAACTAAGTTCTGCGTGATAAAACTTGGTAACAAAAAAACCCCAGAAAACAGCACTAGGCTGCCCTGCGTCAATGAAGTACCATCCAAACTTCAGGCAATTAACTGATGATTAGAGCAGCACCATTTAATTAAATATAACCATGACAGATACAAAAAATTGTCAGGTTTACTGCATTTCCGTATAACCAAATGTTACCTTTTCACGTTTAATGTAGTCCAGGGGAACACACAGGTATCTCCAAATCCCAAAGGAACTACTTAGGGAAGGGTAAAGGACTTTCAGGTCACTGGGCACTTGCCTGCAGACAAAAAGTGACTGCTGCTGACTGTCTTGAAGCCTCCATGTGCGAGAGGTGCATCCAGAGATGCACCAGAGATGCATCCTCAGCTAGGAGACAAAGAAACAAGAACAACTCGGGAGACTTCTCTGGGAAAACCTTCACTCCAACAGAGTTCTGCGTTTCTACAGCAGAGCCCAGGCTGAGCTTCTGCAAAGGCAAGACATTCTGTCTGTGCTGCGGAGTTGAAAGCAGGCTCAGGCAGCCAGAGAAGGGATTTAATTATCGCTTTGTCACCCACATCCTGTCCGCAGCCAGCGCTGCCTACTTTGATGGCTGCTGCCACTTGTTCTCCCCCAGAGCACGGCAGGGAAGATAAGGCGTGTTTGGGTTCTTCTGGCTGCAGAGGATATTGTTTTTCTTCTTGTTTTATAAACTCTGCTCTGTCACAGCTCTTGGCCATTACTCAGAGGAGCAAAAAACAAATATTTCCTGCTTTCTGCATAAAGCAGTGATCGCAATTGTAATAATTTGTATTGTACTTCACCAAATTCCTTTTAATTTGCCATGTATAGCGTGTATGTGTCCATTGACACTATACACAAACATACACTTACACTTATGTATTTGTAATATTGGGCTTGTAGCCTTCAGATTTTTCTCAAAATGACTGCTGACATTCTTTTTAAACAACCAATTTAACATTTAGTCATTACTACTCATACAAAGAAAAAACCTACCATTTTAATTTCAGAGACACGCTTAAACTCATCCTAGTACAACTAATTTTTCATGCTGGCCAGCACCTAAACTTATACCTACATGGTAAATTGGTGGCTTTCCTCCATTTTTACGTATGTATGTTCAATTTCTGCACAACAAACCTACAAAAGTTTCGTGTAACTCTTGGCAAGTACCAATCATTGCTTTGAAGATAAAGCATGAAAAATCTTCTGCTTGGTACCACCTTCACCCATCTTGTACCATTATTCTTGCCTTGGTGACAGCCGCAGCTTCTAGCTCCTGGGAGACCAGGAGAGATGATAACAAACCCTTCCCAAGCTTCACACTTCATCAAATAAAACCAAAGCATCACAATAAGCAGCACAGCTCTTGCAGAACAAGTGCTTCAGTCTTTTTGTGCCAGTGATTTCTTGTTTACAGACACCAAAAATACATTGTAACATATTTTATATAGATTTATATATATTTATAGTGGGTCACTAATATGAGGCAGATACCCTGACAGCTCAAACATGCTTCTGTTGATATTCAAAGAGGATGAGCATGGGACTGATCTATTTTTTCCTTCTCCCTTAGGAATGATTTCCACAAAGGGCAAATTTAATAATCAATTACTATATTAAGAACAGAACCTATATTAAGTCACGAATATTCATCCAGCACTTGCAATATAAACAGACACATCTGGTGCAGAAGATCCCTTTTCATTACTTTTCTGTTTGCTTTTAAACTTCCTTAATTTCTTCATGTACTTCTTTAATAGCAGTTCAGCAGTGTTAAGTATCTCCTGGTGGGGGAGAGCAGTATGAGCATAAAACTCCTTCACAAGAGGCTGTTTTTGCACATTTACTCACCCTGCTGTGAAAACCCCTGGTGAATTTTTGATTCTGTGGCTGCTTGTCTCTGAGGTTCAGCTTTACTTACTTTTAAATGATTAATGGTGAGCTAGCCAGAGACCAGGCATCTCTATTAAAGTCCTGCCTGTGTTTACAAAGCCCCATGAAAGAGGGCTGCCTGTCCAACATTATTTCCCAAAGGAACACGGAGCTCCTCTGCTGCTGTGGCTCCATCCTACATCAGCTAATGACAAAGAAAGGGCTTACACGGATCACAGGGTTTGAAGTCAGTCTGTAATAGAAACCAAAATTCACTTTCTCACTCTTTCATTAGCACTTCAGAGTGCAGAATGTAAACCTGTACATCAAACCAAAACCAGCAGAGGGACAGCAGTCAGGAAAGAGTTCAGCTGTGTAAAAAACTGATAATTTTTATGTGGAACTGACATAGCTGTGAATGCTTTCCCCTTGTATACCCTTATTTTAAGACATTTTTGAGCTGTTTTATGA
>VYZR01031240.1:43227-57161 GCA_013400675.1 Oxylabes madagascariensis
AAAAAAAAAAAAAAAAAAAAAGAGTCTTGAAAAAAAAAATCACTTCCCACAGCTGAAATACTGCCACAAACTTGTAAGTGTCTTAAAAAATGAGCTAGATCATATTCAGTGCTGCCTACAAGGACTGACAGCAGCAATAGTTCCTTTGAAACATGCAGAAGTGCTGCCGCTTCTCAGTACAGGGACAAACACGGTGCAAAGATTAACACATCAGTTATGAGAAGTTGCAACCAAGGACATCAGAATTGTAGAATGGTTTGGGTTGGAAGAAGCCTTAAAGGCCATATTGTTCCAACCCCCCTGGCTGGGCAGGGACATCCTTCCACTAGACCAGGTTGCTCAGAGTTCCATCCAAACTGGCCTCGAACACACTTTCATCAGATTCAGATTCCATAGCATCAGCAGCCTCAGTTCCCAAAGCACCCCAGAGCCTTGGGCCACTCTGTAGAGAAACTCTGAAGGACAATATGAAAGCAACTCCAAAAGAACTTCTTTCAGCCAAAGCCAAGCAAGCCCAAAGCCCTGCAGCAGCTCTGAAAACGTTCATGCACTGCCCTGTAAAACACACACACCACAAGACCTGGACACGCTCCTGTGCTGCCCTTCTGCCTCTGTCCAGCACCTCACACGTTTACCCTGGTGTCAACAGTCCATGGCTGTAAAGAAATACTTTGCCACTGCTCTAACCAGACAAAGAGATATTTCTGCAGAAGGTGACATTCTCTCCTACAAAATCAGCGTGGTCTGAGGGGTGTGTAAACACAGAGAGGGAATGGGGAAACTGCTGGGCTGCAGCTTGAGGCTTCTGGGCATGGAAGCAGCAGCGTGGGCAGATCCCTGGAGCGGGCTTTGGGAGCCAGGGCAGAAAGGGATCTTTGTCCTTACCAAGGCACAACTCAGCAAAACTGGGCTAACTGGGATAGCTAAGTCAGCCTTCCCTCTCAAACTGCCAAATAACCATTTGGAGGCTTAGGCTTTTTTACCAAAGATGTGCTGCAGAAAACCCTTCTGTGTTGGCTTTGATCTTTAACCCTCTGAAGGGAGTCTGGCGCTCTTGCAACAGCCAAAGCAGAGTCTCCCTGCGAGGGCTGGGATCTGCTCCCACAGCTCCATCAACTATCCCCACACACATTAGCTGCTTCTGCTTGTCTCACCATGAGGATAACCATTCACACAGATGCTTTAGTTTATCTGAATTCAGTTCTGTCCTTTTTTAAAGCACTTTAACAGCATGCAAATTACAACCATTATTTCCAAGATTAATGTTTCCCATTTATACCATGACCTTACCTAGCACGGCTGTTCTGCTTCTGCCACTTTATTAGCAAACAGCATTTTGAAGCCACTTACACTAAACATTCCCAACTACGGCACACAATTTCTCATATAAATTATTTTAAATATATTTCATTAATCTTAGAGGAAGGAGGTTAACTCCGAGCAGCAAAAAGAACAAAAAAACCTTTGTGTAATTTCAGTTATGGCATTATCAATATTGGATGTGTTTCAGAAAAGGGAAAATAAGCATGAGATGCATAGCAAGTCAGACTTACCATCAGCACAGCTCCACTGACCTACCAGAACCTTCCATCACAGTAATTTCTAATAAAAATGACTGAGTTGATAATGATTTTTCTGTGTTTCAACACAACAGAAATATCTCATTTTCCCTGAACTATTTTTTTAAAAAATCCAGTTACTTACCAGTTGCAGTAAACTATGTTGAACACTGACCTAACACCAAGACTGGACGTAACTTTCATTAATTCAAACAAGATCATGATGTATTAGTATTTGCAAGTTATACTGAGACTTGTTTTAGGATTCCTCCTGGAAATAGTATGGAAAAGATATGTTCTTTCAACAGGTGTTATGGTAATTAACCATCATTGGAAGTCTGGTATGTGGGAACCAGTCTCCCTTGATGGGAATGAGCCCCAGATGTGTGGGCACAAAAAGGTGTATAAATATTAGTTCCCATCTATGCCTGATTCTAAATCACACTTCTGAGTTCACTCTGATTCCAAAAGACAACAAAGAAACTGGATACTGCAAAATATCACAGCCAGGAACTCCCTAAGAAACTTCCAGCCAAGAGGATTTCTTCTCCGAAGTAAGGCAATTTGCTTTATCCAAATTCCTCCAGATAAACAGCGTAACTCAGAAGCTCACAAATTTAAACCATACTTAGTATGTCTTTAAAAGGGCAAACCTGGGTTTTAACAGATTGCTGCGCTTTACAGATACACACTCGGGGTTTTTTCTGTGTTGTTTGGCAATTCAGGACTGTGGTACCAACTAAATCGAGAGCTACCTGAACCTTAGTGTAAGATCAGCATGGAATCGTCCCTTTCTGCACCTGCTCTTCCTGGGACACACCACAATCCCAGAGCACTGATACATTTCTGTATTTCTGTAAAATTCTTCACATTTCAGGCTGGTTAATAAGTCAGCCTACACTTGAGAGTTATGAAGGCAAGCTCATACTCAAGTTTGGGAAATGCTTAATTCACCTGCTTTCTAACCCAGCCCCTAACATGGTTTCTGTTCACCAAGAATCACACATATGTACATTCACAAATAAGATTTCTCTGCAGGTCAACCTTCTCACGAAAGACCCGACTTTTGCCATCTAAAGCCAAATGATGAGGGGTATTGGACACTCCCAATGCTATTAACCACAGGAAAGAAGATCCAGATGCAGAAAACTGCTCCTGATTCTGTCTCTGTGCAATGCTAGTGCAGATCAGCACATCGAGGAACAGCTGTGCAACTTCTCCAGTTTGTAGCTGTGGAAATGTTTCTCTTTGGAAAGACTCAATCCACAATGCCCTCCACAGTGAGAAAAACCTTCCTAAATCACGTATGGCTGTGTGTCAGCCTTAAGACACAGCAGTTTTCATCAGGAATTCACTGCACTGTGTTCTTGTGAATCACAAAGGGTTGGAAAACGCATTAAGCCAACTTCTGGCCCTCAGAAAATGTTCTTGCAGCTCTGGCCTAAAGAGAACCATTTTGCTTCCCCGTGCCATCCGTTTGGCAGGAACACCCCTGTGGATGGCTCATTAACAGCCCAGGAGTGGCAGAGTGTCTGAACTCCCCAATGGCAACAGTCGGTAATTTTATTTATTTAACGAGGATTACTTTGTGAGGTGACAGAGCTGAGAAAGCCACAGACGGGTGACTCACACTCAATACAGCTGTAAGGTTTTTTGTTATCACCACACAAATACTGCCCAGGACTTATTTAAAAATGAAGCATTTGTAAGTCTTACTTGGCAGCATAATCCTACTTAAATAGGAAGCGAGCTTTGCTTGGTTTGGTTTCAGAAATAAGCTGCTGTATTAAAAACCTCAGACAGATATTTGGATGCACTTGCCCACTTTCTTGCACATCCACAGCAGATAAAGCAAAAGAATCAAGTCTCCTCTCTGCTCGATGCTTTGGAAAAACGCTTCCATAGATTTAACATGAATATACTGATATCAGTACCCTGAAAATTCACCGTTTTCTGCTGCTTTGCAGTTCACATGGGCCCCTGGCTATTTTCATTTGCTCTCATTCACTACCTTACCTGTAGCTGAATTTTAGGTCCTGCTCTTATATTCCTAATAAAACGTTTCCCAGTAATACTGGTTGAGGTCTCTTGGCAGGACACCTGTGTCCCCACAAGGTCCCAGTGGCACAGCCAAGCTTTGGGACACACACAGACCAAAAAGCCTCACAGCTCTATCAGGAGATCCCAAAATCCCCATTTATATGCAGATGATAACAAGCATATCAAACTTTTGCAACTAATTAAAACCCGACAGCTTTTCCAAATGGCTGTTCGCAAGCTAAGGGATGTAATGACAAATCACCAAGCTGGATTTCAATACACTAGGAAAATAATTTTTTTTAATAATTTGTTCTAGACAGTTGCAGAACGTTGCATCTGCTGTGACAAAGCCTGTTGATCCTACATTTGAAGATTGAGGGTATTGCAGTACCATCAGATCTTTCCACACTACTGCTCAAATATGTACTTTAATATTTATGAAATATTTCTAGATGGAGATTATGGCTCTGAAGGAAAAACTAGCATGGTTCAGTTACTGAGAGTACATTTACGTTTTCTAGTGAAAACTTTTGAAATTCTTTCCAGACTGAGTGTTCATGACGGGCTAAATGGAGCATTCTTATTTTTATGGATAGTAACATTTTATTTATTAGTTTTTGTATTAGTATTGCACTAGGGCTGTGCTTTCCCAAGACTTTGTGATCTTGGTGCAAGTCAAAAGGTAACATGTGGACCTGCAATATTGGAAATTGACAGGCAGTATCAACATCTTAGCATCGTTAAAAGTGCCTCCAAAATAACATTGTCATCCCACCAATTTTTAAATTTTGTGCCATCCACTGCAAAAATGCCATTTGTCAGATTGAGGTGAGGTTTATCTTGAGTGACAGGGCGTGGGGGTTTGTGACAGCCGTGGCTGGACATGCTGTCCCAGCTGTACCTTCAGCTCATTACCATCATTAGTTGTGAAAGCAGGAATAAGACATCCCTGTCCTGGATTACTTGGCAGCAATACTGTTCATATCAAAAGGGGCAAAGGAAAAAAATATCAAGTGTGCATGTACACGGGTTTATTCAAAGGCAGCAGCAGCATCTAAAGCACAGCTTTACCAATAATTTCTGGTGTTTTCAGGAACTCAAATATCACGTATTTAATTGAGCAGTGCCTACCTTTTCAAATTTAAATGTCAGGTTTTGAAATCACAGTTGTAAGATGCCTCTGTGCTTCTTAAAATATGGAATTTCTTATTACAGGCTTTGCACCGTGAACTTTGGCAAACAAAAAGATGATGTAGGCTTTATAAATATGACAAAGACAAGGATAAAACCAACCAGCTCAAAAAGCTAACTGAAACAGTCAGCAAGCAGAGGGAAAAAAAAATTAAATCTTTCTGGCAATGATTCATAGTGAAAGCCTTGGAAAAAACCCTGTGCTTTCTGCCATGCCCTGAATGTTAGTAAATAGTGATTTCAACAAGCTGTCCAGACAGAGCTAAGTTACACAGTGAATGACATGCTGCTGAAAAGGTCCCCGTTCCCCAAGCATTAGAGGTTGTGAATAAAGTCACCAATTTGGGCCAGTGGAGGGTCCAAGGAAAAGCCCCCTCACTCTCAGGGCCCACAGCTGCCACACTCCTGGCAGCATTTAACCAGCTTTCATTTCTGCGTGAGCACTGGCCAAACATCACATGAAGAAATGCATCTTAACTTTCCTTAATAAAGTAAAACTCAACCTAGAGAAAGCGTTTATGGAACTCAGTCATTATTATAAAGAGAAAAAAAGCAGTTACGTAAAAGAACAAACGCATTTGGGGCGGATGTTTGTGGCTGTCGCTGTTATCCCCAAGGTGAGTGGGAAGAAGGTGAGCTGCATGCACATTCCATTTTTGTATCTTTTTGGCAGAAATAGAACGTTGCTTCGGCATCATTTACATTTTCTAATTTAGTATCAAGGTTGTTGAAGGGAAAGCAGCATGCATTTATATCAGCAGACAAAAATAACAGCAACAGCAGCGTCTGAGATGGGCAGAGTGACGGCGGTGCCGCAAAGGGCAGCAGGTGTGCTGCTGTCCTGTGCCATCCATGGACAAGGCTGGCTTTTCCAGGGAATGGGCTGAGTGCAGAGAAGGGAAAACACCCAATAAATCTGCCATTTCCCCCAGGCAGTGCCATGGAGGGCACAGCAGCAGTGGCAAACGCAGCAGTCCAGAGAGCTCTGACCATTCAAATAGACTTGCACATCCTCATTTCCCCCCAGAATCACCTGATTTTCAGTTCAATAATTACTCAGACTTTCCTTGCTAGTTTTCCTTTTAGTTCCTGAGCCCACCTAGTTCAGGAAATGCTGCTTTTCTTCTATAGATGTGTTAGAAGCCAGAAAACCTTCCACAGCAGCTTTTGGATGACAACTGAGATAGGTCCAAAATCATCTCGCTCGAGCATTTCAAGAAAAGCCACCAAATACAGAGAGGCTGGTGCTGATAATAAAATAGTAGTTGGGGTCTTGGCAAATTTCTGACATTCAAACATCTGAATTATTTTTCTCTGCAGAGCTTGCTTGTTAAAGTGAGAAAACTTGGGGCGGTGGAGCCACGAGGTTTTTTAAAATTGGGGATTACTCTCTAAACACATCTTGGCATGAGAGTGATTCTATCATTCATAATTTCATCTCCTACAGGTTTCACAGTATATGTTATTTAAAGAAATTCATTTCCTGCTGAATGATTTATGAGAGAAAGCAGGATGCTGAGGGGAAACAGACTGATCAAATGCATCAAAAGTTTTCAATATGAGCATTTACCATGGGGTTATTTCCTTCTCCCTGTCAACTAATCCCGATTTTTTTTCTCGCTAGTAAAAACACATATAGTTGCTTAAGATTTTCGTTTCCATAGAAACTGTTATTGGCTAAAGTAAATACAAGATGGTAAAAAGTGTGACTTCCCTAGTCCTGTGAGCATGTTTGCAGCTGCCAAATTTTCACCGTCTGACCATTCATTTCTCAGTACTTACTGGTGCCTGACATTTTTAGCTACCGCTCCCTTTAAAGAGCACAGACACTCTTTTAGGTACTTCCACGCTTTCCAAAAGGCATTTGAATATTCATAGCTATTCCTATGCCTCCTTGTACAAAAGCACATTTTATGTTATTTTATTTTGCAGACCTCGTCACTGAACTTTACCAGGGAAAAGATGTCTCAGTCTGTGCATAAAATCAAAGCTTGAGAGAGCATTACCAGGTAATATACGAATAAAGGAAAATAAAACATTGCTTCATCACAACTAATGATTTTTTCCTGTTCCCAAAATTTCTCTCACTGCCTTTTCTACCTGATTCTAATACAAACTAAAAAAGCAAAGTCCTGATAATCACTTTATAATTCCCTCACTTCTTTATCAGTTTCATTTTACTTTGAATGGAGGCACTTTTTCCCAACATACACAATTAATGTGTCTTTTCTTGTTCCCTTCAGAACCTGACTTTCATTTTTTTTCTCATGTAGAGCTCTGCTGCAGTGCTTTGTGCTGCCTGAGATTTTGCCTTTCTACCAAGGAATCAGCCTTTGCATGTATATTGCATTGAGATGGAAAACTCTGTTACCATTTCTGAAAATAGCAGCTGAAGACAGAAGGAGCCGTTCCTGACAACGTGCAAAAAGAAGGCGATGCTGGACCATCTCAGGATCTCAGGGTCATTTGAGTAGACTGCTTTTCATCTCCCAAGCATCAAGTGCTTTGGTACCCACTAAAAACTCCCTTCTACATCATTAGAAACCCAAGTTCCTGCCCTCGTGGCAACAGCACTGCTCAGGGGCAGCCACAGATTCATTACAGTACCCAAAAATGTGTACTCAGTTCACTGTTTTGTGCTACATTAACTGAGGACTGCAGGGTAAGAGAGCTGCACTTCTGTGCCTTCAAGGGAACTTTTGAGACTAAACATTGAGGGAATGGAGAAAGCAACCAGAGCAGCTGGATGAGAAACCCAGGAAGATGCAAAAACCATGCAAGAACGATCACAAAATATATGGGACTGGACATATGGAAAAATACTGTGAAAACTGAGTATCAACCAAAAAAAAAGAGAAACAGTAAAATCCTTTGTGTTTCTCAGTCCTTTTTCAGAAATGAATACTCATGGCAGTGCACTGAATGCTGCATGAGAACAGACTGAGTTTTGGAAACCAGGACTGCCTACAGCTCTCTAAAATCATTTCTTGCTGGCGGCCTTGTGTAGCAGCACACCTCACACATTCTGGCAGCTCAGTGTGGGTGAAGCTAATGTCACTGAAACTTAGCTTACTATAAAAATAAAAAGGAATTACTCGTTTTTATTTAATGGGGAAGTCAAGGCTTATTAAAAAAAGACACTTCTATCAAAAAGCAGCAGTAGATCAGCAATACACCAAACGAGGTTTAAAGATTCTCGTTAAGTTTGTAATGACAACCCACGGGTGAAATCTACTCTTAGAGTTCTGAAAATAGATTTAAAAATTTGCATTAACTGGCAGAAGTCCTCTAATATAAAAATTGTACAAAACCATGGGCAGAAGGAGGAGTGGTGTAGAGAAAATCGCCTCGGTCTCTTGGTTTACAGTAAAAGCAGGGGTGCTCCCACTTGGAAGCAGAGCTGTGGAAAAGAGCCCCTGAAAAAGCTTTGGTGAGTATCCTCCATTCCCTGGGCTCTCTCTCTTCAGCCAAAACCCCACGAGTTTTGCAGGAAACCTCAACGCAATCCCAGCTGCTATTGTGCCTGACTTGGAGCCAGCCAAGCCTTCTAAAGCTGAGCTCTAGATCCTCTGTGCAAGTGGCACACACAGGGCTCTGTGCTGCTGCTCACCTGCAGCCAACGCTGCTCTGCTCAGCCCCACACCACAGGTCAGAGCACAAGTGCCACGAACGGCCCCAAAAGCAGCCTTTTATTCCACAACATTCACAAGATGCCATCAACAGCCAGCCCAGGCGCTGTTTGGCTGCTGCCCACACACAAATATCAATGACAAAAAAGCAGGCTCATTCACACAGGTGGTGCATTTCACCACCCTGAGGGCCGGGGTTTGCTCCTACCCTTCGTTTAATGCCACGGCTGTCAAATCTGTAACGTGCTCTAACAAAACCAGCCTTTGTGTAACCCAATAAATAAAAGTCACCAAGGCAATAGCTATGCATAAATTTTAGCTAAAAACATTTTGTTAGAACATGAATGTCCTCTGTAAAGCGGGTAGCATTTTAAAATAATGTTCTAGACATTGTTAATACTTTATTGCTATTCATCATAGAACCATTAATCACGGCGAACTCATTTGGTATTAATGTGGATGTCATAAAATACTTCTATTGCATTTCAATTATAACTCAGCCTTTAAAATGCTGCCAACACTACATGGAGAGCTTTGAAAACCAAATATGAATAGTCTGTTCAGAGATAACTACAACTGCTTTGGCACAGAAAAATCACCTTTTCCATTCCTAATTGCCCTCAGGGGGCTGAGGAGCCGTTTCTGGGCCCAGGGCTGCAAGGGAGAGAGATCATCCAGACCCAGCAATATTCCTCCCCCAAGATGAGAGTAGGAGAAACATTTTTTTGGTCTGTTCAACCAAGGGCTAAGCAGCAGCAGCAAGGCCAAACTTCCAGCCCCTGGGGAGATTGCATTTTTTCCCGTCATTCCTAGGATTCCCTGAGGCACTCTCTTGCTTCTGGAGCTGAGTGCTTGGGTTATTCCTCTGATGTGCTGTGTCTGCCCAAATAAAAACACCAGAGAGAACTTATATCTACAGCCTACTGTGTGTAGAGACTGTAAATGAGTGCAAGATACATCAGGGCAAGCCCAAAGGGAGCTGATATCCTGACCTCTCTGATAGCAGTTTAAAAAACCCCTAAAATCCTCCTTCTTGGCCTCAGGAGGCAATCAAAGAGGAAAATCACTAGCACAAAATACAACATGGACTCAAACAAGTATCAGCTCCCTGCCATCAGGGAAGCCAAGAACTTGTGTAAGTGCACCTTGACAAACCAGGATTTTTGCTCCTGCACTGCCAGCAGAGCTTCCAGATGGATTTTACGTACAGAATCCAAAGACAACAGCTCAACAATCCCAACACTTCTCAACAGAAACAAAGAAAAAGCAAAATACTACTTTTTAGCTGAGGGAAACTCATTTTCTTCTTTTCAATTCTTGCATATAATTCCCATTCTTTTTTATCTAGGTCATCAATGTAAACAGGGAAGCACGCAGCAAGAATTCCTACCTTGGGAGCTCTGGCATGTTTTCCGCATCTGGCATCTTTGACAAGGCTGATATCCAGCAGCTCAGTCTCCTAGAAGGAAAAATTACAACACAAACAATTATTACGTTATTCAAGGAGCCTTGTTGTGTTATCAGTGTCCCACTTCCCACATCTGTTTGTCCAAACTGAGATCAGCTTCTAGGAGAGCTCAGGTGCACCCAGGCAATTCCAACAGCAATACTGTGCAGGTCTCCTAGGATATACAGATTATATAGAAGCCATAAGAGTCAAGCTGATTTCCTGGATGGCTAAATAGCAGCTGCTGTGCTTTTGGTTTAATCCTTTTAATACAATTTTAGCATTTTGATGCTTGTCACAGTGTGACAAAAGGCAGTGTCACAAACACAAAACCCTGCCTCTGCAATAGAAAACCTGCTTTATTATTGCCAGGACACTTGGAAAGCGCCCATAAACCCCAAGAAGTGTTATATTTATAATGATGACAATGTTCAACAATTTTAGCGACTGCTGCCCAGTAAAACACATGCACTTTTTGACAGGCATTTCATAGCTTGTGTGCTACTCTCGAATTATGGGTTATACAACAAAGCTGGCACATCGTGACAACTTCTGCTGGGCAAATTCTTGCCCTCCCCTCCACACAAGCAACACGAAGAATCCCCTTTCCCTGATTTGAGCATTTGGAAGGAGGATGGATGCTGGAGCAGTGTGATTCCCAGCTGCCAGCAGCCATCTGAAATACTACAGCAGGAGTGTGACCACACTGCAGGGAGAGCCACACCACGTCCAAGCATTTCAGCCTTCCAGAGGAGTAACTGCAAATGCTGTGCAGGGAACTTAAAATCCTTGTGCTGGACAAAGACACTACTCCTTTTCTTTTCAATTCCAAGAAGAAAAGAACAAAATACATTGACGGACATGTCATTTTGCCAAGGGTTACTTGGGATCCTAATTTGTTTTTCATTTTTAGGAACCCATTCCTGCTCAGCTCTTGCAGATCGTTGTTTTCTATTAAGACAGACTCTACCAACAAATTTTCATGTGACTGTACATTCATCGTATTTCCCTCTGTCCCCCCTAGCAATCCCAATTCCCTTCTGTTCTAGTACTTGCTGAACTCCATGAGCACTTTTCCCCCTCTCCATGGAGCCTCTTTAGAGGAAACTTGCACTTTCAAGTGCTCTCATTTGTCTGAAAGAGGACAAGGGTATCAAAACTTACAGAGATTAGAAAGAAGCATTGGCAGGGTGATAAAAGGTAGAAATAACCTAAACTCCACCAATACTCAGGGCATATGGGCACAAGCACTCCTCTGACAGTGCAGGTGTAACTTTAAATAAAAACAGTTTACCATTAAGCGCATTGGAAGGCTTTGAGTCCTTTTAACTTTGAGTTAATCCATGTGGCCATTAAGATGCTGGCAGGAATGAAAACAATGGAATACAGAGCTACATCTGAGTTTATCACACTCAGAGCAAGAACTCAGATGGGAAACAGGAGTTATATTTACAAGACCAAATACCACCCACACCTTGAAGTGGTCTCAAGCCCACGGGGAAGTGCTCCACAGAAGCTCCAGGCACAGGCAGATCATGTCATAAAAATCAGATTTCCCCAACTGAAAGGACTAACAAGCACTAAAAATAAAGGCTTTAACAGCAAACACATGAGGGAAATTAAATATGCTGAAGAAAAATGGATCTTACACAGAGATGCTGAGCCGCACAGAGTGAATTTCTGAAGTTTTTTTTTATTTGTCTGGTATTTTGGTTTTTAAAAAAAGAGAAGAACAAAAAACAGAATTAGTAATTTAGTCACTTATGAAAGTGCAACTAGACCTCCCATAACACAAACACAAAAACACCCTTTTAAGCAGAATAACACATATTAAAAAGAGACGCAAAAAGAGGAAAAGGCAATGACCAGCACTCCCAAGGACCTGAACAACCCTGCCCAGGTCTGCATCCTCCCAGATGGAGAAGGATGAGCAGGTATAGGGTTGGTTTGGAGTTTTGACTACTGTTTTCAAGCTGCTTGCATGCCACCAAGCCACGTGCAGAAAATGTGACCACCTGAGGAGCCAAGAACGGGCAAGGGCAGTCTAAGAGTAAGGGAAAAGTGGAGTTTTGTGGGGCTGCTTGGCTCAGCCCAGCTGCCAGAGCTGCAGGAAAGGCTGATCCCCGAACATGCACCTCATGGCCTTCCTGCCCTGCTACCTCTCTGGCAGAGAACACAGGGTTTGTAATCCTATCCCCAGAATCCTTTATATCCCTATTTGACAACATCATTTAATATAAGTAGATGAGAGCAGGACCTGCATCCATGGAAGTGCCTCTGCAGGCAGCGTTCAGTGGGGCTTGGATAAATCAAAATTCATAATGGGCCATTTCTTGGTACTTTGGTTCAAAAAATCCTCCTGGAATTCCCTCACCCCAGGCAGTTGCTTTCATCTTTTAAACAGCCAATTAAGAGGGCAGAGATCAACTTCCTTGCAAGTCAGAGGAAATACAATTTCCTATTCCCTTACTGCAAAACGTGGGGGGATTTTTGTAAAGGGAAAAGATACTTGAGCAGTGGCCAAAGAAATGCCCCATTTCCTGTGCAGCAAAACAGCCCAAGCCCTCTTCCACCTAAATAAATGGAAGCTTTGTTAATGACTTCCTCCATCCAGGCTTGGAAAATGACTCTGTGTTGCAGGGGGCATAGAAGTCACAGCACCTGGGAGGGAAAGAAAAAAATACAAATCCTCTGCAAGTCCAACTTTTCCCTGTTTAGAGATCTCCAGTCATTGCTGCTGAGACTTAATCCTGCAACAGAGTAACATCTCTTAATGCAAATGGTAGATCCCTCGAATCATTCATAATACAAAAATTCCGGAGCAGTGAATTATCAATCCTACCATGTTTGTTTTCAATTAGCAGTCGAGACAGAGATGCATTCAGAGAGGGCTGCCTTGTGCAATCTCACTTTTATGGGTGAGCACACACTCACAAAAGCAATGGATTGTGCAACCCTCAGTGTCTGCCTGAGCACTTGTAATTAGGCCCATCTGAATTTAATATAATAACACCAATTTACGGCTGAGGATCTGGCTCACTTCTATTTTAAACTGCCCAAAATGATGCCAACTGAGTCATGGCGCCTAGGGAACGTGCTTGTGACATAACCCCAGCTACAAAGCAGGAATCCTCCTGGATACCCCTGGAGAGCTCTCCTGGAGAGCCAGCAGCAGCAAGGCAGGCTGAGAGCAGGATCACCTACAGAACCTCCCAAAACTGTGTCAAGGAGACCCAGCAAGAGCAGGTGTGCATTGCAACAGCTGCACGGGCTAGTCCAGAGAGCCAATTGCTTTATAGACATGCTTAACAAAAACAATTCCACTCTTCTGCAAGCACTCATGGCTGCGGAGTCATGTATTGCTCTCACCTCACCTGTTCAACCTCTGTTTTCACGTCCCTTCTGGCTGGATATTCTTTTTTCCCAATGTATGGCACAGCTCTCAGCCAGAGCCACTTAGGGAGAAGGTCTAACCAATTAAACTCTGTAAATTCATTTGCCACTTTGCTGGAAAACCTGTGGCTTCACAGTTTCAAATTTGAAGAAGAAATTGTGTGCCTGAAAGCTTATCTAATTCTTCTAATATTACCAGTCAGTCTACTGGGAAACACAAGACTGCCTTCAACGTTTGCTTGATACACTGCTAGCAAAGTAAACTTTGGAAAACTAAGCCAGTTTTTTAAATAAGCATCATCTAGTGCTACTGGATGGTGACATCTGGCCAAAGTTTTCAAAGGGGTAAAGCCAATTTGCTGAAACAAACTTCAAACAGAGAGTCAAACAACACTTCCTATTGGGAATAGCTAATCAAAAATGAAATGGTACTTTAACATTGAAAGTCTCTGTTTTATCATTCTCTGAACACGAAAACACTGAATAGCTCTGGAATAAAAAAACGTGTGCAGTTCTGTACTATACTTATTTTCATTCAGCATTTAAAAAATGTTATTTAAAATAAGACCACATGACTACTGTCCTAACAACATGTCAGAAAGAAAATATTAAGAACAACACTTGAATTTGATGAGGAACAATTACAGAATCACAGAATCACTGAGGTTGGAAAAG
>VYZR01031243.1:0-24204 GCA_013400675.1 Oxylabes madagascariensis
AAAATAATTTTGCTGTTTAATTGAGTGTTTTCTTGTCTGCTTGCTAGCATAGAATCACTTCTGATCTTGTGCATGTCATGGACCCTGTGCTAAATGAGCATCTCCTAGTTCAGGTGCTGAGTTTTCTTCTCAGGGCTATTCGGAAGTGCAAGGTACAGCAACTGTGGATTTGTAGCAGGGTTATCTTTATTACAGAAGAGCTAAATGCTGAGCCTACATGGTATTCTTGATGAAGTTCACTCTTTTCACACCTATTCACCAATGTTTTTACATAGTCACATCAGCTGAAAGGACAGCAGAGAGAAGCTCAGGGCGAGTCACAGGGCTGACCTTCTGATCTGCCTTTATATAGGCAATATCTCGAGAAAATAGATGGGAGTAGATGTTTTGTAGTTTGTCTCAGGCCAGTGAGGCAGACTAGGTGGTACAAAACCTTTTATTTCTGTTTGTAAGGCTGTGATTCCTCAGCCGCAGTGTTTACTTTGGCCCCTTTTGGTCTCTAATGCAGAAAGCCACGTGCTGATATGATAAGCCTGAGGAGTTCAGCAGGAGATTTTGCAGCTGGACAAAACATTTCAGTGTAAAGCTTAACTGGAGATGGAATGCTTAAGTGCAGCAGTTATCTGCGATTGCTGTGTTCACAGAGGAACAGCTTGGTTTATTTGGACCAATTCTACAGGATGCTAAGTGGCTTCCAAGCTTAAAGCTACTGTGAGAGAAGAATACCAAGATATCTCTCCACATCCAGCTCTTTCAAAGTAGAAAACATCAGTGGCAGTCTTCAGTGACATCATCTCACCTGTTGCATTCAGTTCCTGGTAGCATGCTGCTGTACTGCTGGCAGGAGGCAGGAATGGCACTGTGGCCATAGAGTAGCTCTGGAGAAACACTGTCCCAGCTTCGTGCTGCTCAGCACCACAGCCAGTGCCCTACAGCACTGGCTGCACCCCACGGAACTCAATTCTGCAGCTCCCAAACCACAGCGGGATTCACCGCAGGGAGGAGTCACTCACCTGAGAACTGGTATTTTCCACCCTTGATTCTACATGGCAGAGAAGCAAGCGAGGCTTCAGTAGTACCAATTAACAGGAGTTGTAAATCACTGCATGTGCTCTTGATTAGAGATCCCAGTTCTGTGTGGAATTTCCTGTCTGATTATGAAGGGGCTGAATGGAGCTGGCAGAGTAGAACAGCCAGTGAAAAAGCTGGCAGCAGCAGAGAGCAAGTAAGAATGAGAAGTGTCACAACACCCAAATGCATGGATTTGCTTGTTTCTCTCTTGCTGTGGTATCATCCGGAATATAAGAAAGGCTCAGGGGATCACTGGACTACTCATCATAGGAATTGGAAAAGCGATGACAAACACCTATAGGGATCAGTTATAGAATCATCTCCTCAAAGAACAGTGTGGGAAGCAGATTTGTCAAAAACATGAAGAGTGAACAGAATAATTTAAGCAAAAACTTCAGCTTCTATGTTGACAACTTATTTTCTTGTGCCCATTAGAAACTTGTGATAAATGTCCATTTTTATCAGGACTTCTGCCTCCTTTTTTCTTTTATTCAGCCCCAGTGTTAGGGAAAAAATGTAGCACTTTCTGTTCTTTCAAGGCAGAAATGAACAGAGTTGGATGACATTACTCTAGGGAAGCTGCTGATTTGTCTTTACTTCAATATCTCTGGTTTTTACCTCATCTAGCCTTGATCAAACCATATAATACTGGAGCACAGATATTACATGAATCTTAATAACTATGTTCATCTGTTATTAGAAGCAATTTGGTCTTAATTGTACTCATGTTTGACAGATGAAACCAAAATCCTCTCATATAAAAACTGGTATTTGCATTATGACTGTACGTATTACATGAGAGGAAGAGGACACTTCATGCTATTTCATCATTCTGATCTTGATCAGCAAGAATGAGAATTGTGGTTCTGGGTATTGTCATGTGGATGCCCATCCAATTTACTTGTCAGTACCCTTGTGGTACTGCAGTATATTTCATGGGCACTGATTTGAACTAATCACTTAGGACTCAATTTTTAAAAACTATTAAGAGTGCTCAGTACTTTTTGTGAAGAAGTCCATATTTGGGTTTTACACCTAAAACTGTTTCCAAGATTCTCATGGCCCAGCTATTCTTGTTACAGTTGAACAAAATCTTCAAGCAGCTTCAGCTCAGTGTGTTCCTCTCCAAATCTAGCCATTTAATTTAGTGTCTAAAAGGAGATTAGAGATCCTGCCAACATGTGTCCTGTAGCTCTGTGTCCTCAAGCCCATTACAGGCTTTGTAGAAATTATTTCATTTAAGTGGAGATTTCAGTCAGTGGTTTATTGAAGCTGCTGTATTTTCACATGTAGACATTTCAGTGAGCTTTAAACATGATTCACTTAGGATCATGGGAATGGAATCTATTTCTAAGGCCCTGATGTAAATGTATTCATGACCATTTCCTATCCATGCGTTCCTATGCCAATATTGTCTTTCAAATAGCTTTTTGACCTCTCCAGTGTAAGCACTTTAATATATTTATACAGGGTAATTATCTCCCTCTCTGTGTTCATTTGCTAAACTGAATGAGACAAGCTCTTTAATATTCTGGTTCTCCATTCTCCTCCTCATCCTAGAAAGCTTTTCTCAGCTCACGTTGCTGTTTGAATTAATCTTTCGGGTATGTGGTGATCAAAACTGTGCAAGACCGAGGTCTCACCACAGCCTGATATCAAGATACTAGTGTTCCCATCTTCAGGAATTGTCCCCTTGATACATCCCAGGATCTTATTTCCTTTTGTGCCAGTGCATCATGCAAGTACCAGGCAGTATATTCAAACTGGTTGTCTCTATGTGCTTGCTATGTCCTGCCTCTGCTACTGTAGAGCGACGACAGGAAAGGATTGCTTCTACACGCTGAGTCGTGCTGGAAAAAGAGAGACTTTATTTACATCTTTCACATTTTATAGAATTCCAAAGGGATCCATGGATTGGAGGTGAGAGTTGCCACCTTTCTGGCCCACTGGCCAGGTCAACAGTCAGTCAACTCTCTCCTCCTCCATGAAAGTATGAAAACAAACCATTTGTTGATACTTAAAGTGTGATAAAGATCTTGATAAGTATACAAAACATTTCTCCTCAGAAGGCTATGCGGGCGACATGCTACACACGCATTTGTATGCTTGGTGGTAGGCATGAGCCTTCAGAAGGGGCTGGGGTGGGAAGGGAGCACATGCCAGCGCAGAGCGTACCGAGAGGCACATGGTGCACCTGGCAGAGCAGACAACTGGAGGGTGTTAGTGCATTTGTCATGCCAGCCACAGCGCCACAGACAACTGGAGGGTGTCAGTGCATTTGTCACGCCAGCCACAGCGCCAGCTCCATTGCTTCCTGTGCCTCAGGGCTGCACAGCGCTGCCTCCAGCATGGGCACTTGGCTCCACAAGTGGGACACGAGGTTGACCCAGGGCAGTTGCACCTCCTCTGCAGCAGGCCCTTCATCAGACAGCCAGAATTAGGATCTGGGTGGGAAAGTTTACATAAAAGAAGTAAGGGGGGGCTTTCCTGGAGGCTTTGCTTTCATGAACCCACCACTCCTCCTCCTCCAGACTGATTTGTTTGTTCAGGCTCGGTTGCCTCCAGCAACACATTATTAGTGCGAACTATGGTGTATCCTGGGAGACCTGCAGGATTCCCTGCAAATCTTTTGAGTTTTTCGTCTCCAAGGAGGAAGAGACACAAAGGCATTTCACTCTGTTGACGCAGTTGCATGTGCATTGTTCCCTTTCTTTGAGTGTTGGTGTATCTCTTCAGCAAATGCTGTAATTGGACTGCACAGGCTTCATCTTGCATCTTCGTCTCAGTGAGTAGATTACGCTTCTCTTGGTAAAGCCACCAAACTGCACTGCTTTAAAGGCTGTATTTGAAAACATGCTTCGCTGAAGAAGTTTCAGCAGAGCTGTGTGCTTATTGTTGTATGCACAGATCTGTCCTTGCTGATGGTAGACCTCAGGTTTTCAGGGTAAATCTGGCCTTAAGATAAATACAGATTGTATTATGCATGAGAAGTTTTCCTTGATTTAGCATGGCTGCAAAGGCAGTGAAGACACAGTGACTTGGATTAACAATGTGGGTGTGTACTCAGGGCTCTGCTAAGACCATGCATCTCTGCTAAAATCAATGCCAGTGCAAATTCTTTAGATATAACAAGTGTTATGAGAACTTCCCCATGATGTGATCAAACTCTGCAGGTATGCTTTTGATCTCTGCTTGGTTCAAAATTACAGGACTCAGCTTCAGCTCCTTTGGCTGTTCTGTGTCCCAGGCTTGCAGGGACCAGCCTATGTGTCACAGCACAGTTCAAACATCATGAAGAGCACTTGATTCCTGATTAGTCACGTATGTGTTCAGAGATGGACAGCATCAGATGAACTGTTCTCCCATAAAGGTCAAGGCAGCTTAGCTAAGAGAGGTCAGTGCTCCAGTAGATAAGGCATCAACAACAGATGGCATCTCAATAACAGAGCAGTCAGAGGCAATGGACATGAGGGTTCTCATAACAGTGATGCTGTTGGTAATGGAGGGCTACTAGAGGGCAAGGGAGTGAGGGAAATGTAGAGAAGGTATTTTGAGTGTGAATCACTTTCACCAGCTGATTTAGTTGCCAAGAGACTCAGATGTTAAAAAGTGGTGACTGAGGCTTCAGCCCTGTCCCCTGTCCCCCTGCCAAGCTGATCCAGGTCTGCCAGAGGGTGAGGGACTGTTGGGGCGAAAGGGTGAGCTGTGCTCTGCTGAGATTGAGAGTCCAGCTGCATCCACAGAACAAAACCAGTTTGTCTCACATGTCTGAACAACCCAAACCTGAACTAATGGAACAAACAGGTGTGAAAGGAGAAGGGTTTTGCCAGAGCCAGTAGCTCCTTGTCTGCTGGATAAAAGGAAAAGCAGGTCAGTAGAAATCAACCCATCCCTCATCAGATGGCAGGGAGAAGAGTCACTCTTCAATGAGCAAAGGCATTTGAGATTAACCTGGTAATTCCTGGATCATTCTCAAGTCAAATAGCAAGGGCCAGGACCCAGGAGGCTTCTCCTTCTGGACTTGGAAACCCACCTTATGTGCCTCTCTTGATGTCTTTCTCCAGGGAATAAGTAAGAGGGAAGAAAATACAAGGATGGATGACTAGGCTATATTTTTTCCGCATTGGAATTACTTCTTAGTGAACAGCTTTAATCCCCATGCTTCAGCCCATCTCCTGCTTTACAGAAAAGTTTCAAGGTGCTCCTGAGCCTCCCAACTGCCAGTGCTCTAAGAAATGCTCTTCAACCCACACGATCCCTTTTCCCTTTCTTCACCATAGGGTTTTCTCTCTTCCTGACCATTTTTTCTCTTCTGGCTGCTGCTCTACTTCTATTCCTTTCCAGTTTAAAATAACTTAAATGCTTAAAAGCTTTGATGCCAGCGGCATCACCTTGTTTCTAGTGGGTGACCTGCTGCATCCTGCATTCCCTTCTGGCAGGGAAAGAAAAATGAGTAAAGGTACTGTCATTTCCCGAGTAAATGGCAAGAAGGCACTTCTACATGCAGAAGAATTTCTTCATCATCTGCTTCAGAGCTTAAATTTCTCTTTGTTGACTGGATAATTGAAGTAGCACTGTTGCAAAGTAGTGAAGTAACAGTGGTCTTTGAGAAAATACATACCAATTCTAGCAGTAGCTAATGCTTTACTGTAGTGCCCTGCAAGTGTCATTTAAATTTCATCAGTGGCGATAATTTCTGCACCTTACAGGAATCTGAAGCTGCAATATTTCCCTAGATATTTTCTATTTTGTATGGTGCTGTAGGAGTTTGACTCTTATACCTGGATTTCTACCATCACATTTAAAAAGTTGTTATCTTTAAAACTCAATTTTATGGATGAAAATTTTGTGAGTATTTTCATTTTTCTAATTTCCTTAAATCATTCCCCCACCCCTCAAAAAAAAATCTTGATTTTCTATACTCAAATAGCATGAGTAGTGTTTGAATATAGAAGTCTTCACTTGAATTAGCGTAAACCGTAAACTGGGAAAATGCCACTCAAGTTGATGAACAAGTTTTGGAGGCAAGTGGTCTCTATGCTTAACATCATCACCATCTAGAGACCCCATGCAATAGTGTAAAGAGACATATAACACAGCCAAATTGCTAGAGTCACACTGAGCCTGTCACCTACCTGAAATGAGTGTAAAATATGTTCTTGTGCCATTTTTAATCTAATTGCCTAATAATCATCAGGAGGTAAATACTCCTCACCATCTTTCCTGAAAAGTTTAAGAACTTAACATTTACTATATATTTCTTTGGTTTTTTGTTTCAAAAGCCTTCAATCCCAGTTCTGTTTGGCAAATGCAGTATTTTGTATTTTTTCATATAAGCGGAGCTGGCTTTGCAATGTGTTTAGTAAAGTCAATTTCCACACTGACTACATGCAATGAAAAGGGAAGCTGTTTTAAAAGAGGAAAACATCACTATGGTGAATATACAGTAATAGTCTCCAAATTGTATGCTGCATCTGCCAATACAATTTACTTTCAAGTAATTTTCAAATCAACACTTGTACAAAACAGTGAACAAATGGTAAAAATGGTGAAAATACAACTTCTGTTTAAAAAAACCTGCTAGACTCCCTAATGCAATGAACTATGGTCATGGCATGTTTTGTGCTATCTCTGTCTTCTGTGATGAATGGCAGGACTGTTGAGCACTATAAGAACAAAGTAATTTTTAATTCCTTTTATGAGGTAAGATGGTGGGAACAGTGAAGGTCCTCCAATAATTTTCTACTCTGTGTTTTCTCCCACAGAAATTTGAATACAAAGGCTGCCTTTATCAACTGCATGTTTTTTTTCCCCTCAGCTTCTCATACTTTATAATTTGGCTATGAATTTTAAAGAATGGAGCAGAGATTAGAAATTAGCACCCTTTGTGTCCTAACTGAAAGCATATCAACCCCTCTTCCTTAGACACTGCAAAATTCCTTGCTAATAAGGTTGACTGAACAAGTCTTCATTAAACTGCATATTGCTGGGCTGGAGAATTTGTCTCCATCAGCCATTCAGACCATGACCTGGACAAATCAACCGTGATGCTTCAGATGTGAAAAGCCTTTGTTTGGCTTCTCACGTTCTGAACACAATTAGTAGATCTGCAACTCATCCCTTTGGCCAAGGCAGAGTCACGCTGTCCCTTGCTGTACCTACCGGTCTTGAGGTGAGTCACTCTGAGCATTCCTCAAGTCATTCAGTAGAAGGTGATTTTAACCATGTAACTCCCAGTCCCATGGAAATGAGCAGCAGGTGAGAATAAAGCTGGTTACCCTCACTTAGCATAGTCATTCTGTACTGTCTGTGCTGGCAACCTAATAGGAAATGTAATTGGGCAAAATTTCCACTATATTGGGGTAAAGAAAGTGACTTATGCAATATGTCTGTCATTAAGGTGACTGAGACTTCTCTCAGCTTCCAAACACTGTGGTCCAGATGTTTACCACCTCTTCTTTCAACCAGGAGTAAGTTACAATAGATGTGACCTTTGCGTAACATGGCAGAATAAACGAGCCTTTCATTAAAAATCACCTTCCACTTGAAGATAAAGTTACTATTAATTATACAATAAAGGAGACAGCTTTTTGTAATGGTCATTAAAGGCTTAGGAGCTGTTTGACAAATATGTAACTCCTTGAGCATGTCAGAATTTGCTTTGCTCCAGAAGAATGAAAGGCCAGAGTTTTAAGCTATATTTCCTCCTCATAAATCCTGCGGTCGTGCATTTACTTTGGCACTGGTTTTGCTGCTTCTTCAGATTATGTCTCTGTTCTCTTTAGTGTTACTGCACTGGAGAAGTGGTATGCCTTCTACTCATTATGGTCAGGAGCTAAGATTTCAGATTTTTTGCCTCGGGCACTGGTTGAAGCCTTTCTCTGTTACATGCTTGAAAGTAGCCAGGATTCTCTCTCTTTCTGTCTGTCTATGCATATAATTATCTGTACTTCTAGATACTTGTGGGGGTGTGCATGTATACACACTCTTATTTGCAAATTCTTGCAAGACTTCAAACAAAAATCTCAGTTGTGTTTTTTGTTGGAAGGGATGGGTGAATATCAGACCAACCCAACCAAGTGGCTCTTTAGTCAGACAGGTCTTAACAGTGTCCCGTGTTCTCCCCTGGCTTCCTTACCCACGCCATCTCTCTCTATGCACACAGATCCAGGTCTCGTCAACCACAGCACAGATTGCTTCGCAGCAGCAGGAGAGATGTTTTCTGTCAGTTGGAATCCAACTAGGATGTGAGGAAAATAGCATTCTCAGGCACTTCTGAACCAGCCTTGTCTTTGGGGCCCAGAGCTCCTGCCTACAGCTCGGAGGCCAAGAAAGGCTTGGTCATTTGTGATAGGAGGTGCATCTGAACGGATCTATTTCAAATGGATTTAAATGGCAGGCATGGTAAGGACACCCTTAGGGTCGAAGGAGGCATCTCTCAGAGTTCTCAGTGTGAGAACTGGACCAGCTGACAGTGGTCTGTGACCTGTGAACTTCTCCACACATTTTTCTTCTCACAGACCTTAAATGCTTATTGGAAAAATGCTGCTTCAGGCATGTGGATTTATGTAACAAGCAGAAACTCATCAGAGACTATATCTCATAGATTTTCCAGGTATCAGTGGGTTTGACTGTTCATATTTTCAGTCATGAGTTGTATTTAGCTCTGACTAGTGCCTGGATGATGCCATGTATTATATAGCTGAGGAGTATCTGGCTTTCAGTTAATCTTTTCTCCTAATATATTTTGATGCCTTTCATTCTGTATGTGGTGTTTTTTTGCTTTGATTATATCCTGGCCTAAACCCTCTTGTCCTGCTAGGATGATACTACAGAAACCCATTCTGGAGTACTGAGCTTTAATTTTGCCATCTTTTCCTCCCAAGAAAAGGACCCTGGAATAGCAACTGTTCAGAATTCAGTGGTTGCAAGATACATGATAAACACAAGCCAAATGCTGCTGACCGAGGATTGTGTTCAGCCTGGGCTTGGTTCCTTCTCTCTCAACTGCTGCAGGATGAATACAGGCCAGCAGTGTCAAGATACTGTTCAAGAGCAAGTCCTTATCTGTTACTTATGCTGCAAATGCCTCAGGAAACAGAGTTGAAACAGGCTTTCATACAGCTTTCATATTTTGTAAGGATGAATAGGAATAAATGTGAATGTGAGGTGTGATGAAAATTACACCTTCTCAGGGGTAGCTGGGAGAATTTAGACACCCCTCAGCGATTTGCTCTACGATGAGATCCGTTAGGCTGCCAAACAGGCCCCAGCAGTGAAAGCTCTATTGGTTAGCTACCTGCAACACTATCTGCCAGAGAGGTGTCAAACTTCCAAAGGACAATCTTAGAAGTGCTGAACTAGACACACAATATTTATCAGCCGGTTTTTGTTTTTCTGTAGGGGTTGTTGGAGAGGTATTGTGGCCACACTGGATTTTGACTGAGCTTCCATCAAGGTCCAAGGTGGGGTTTTGACAGACCCAAACTGGCAATAGCAGGGTGGGTAGGACCCTTCTCTAGGATGAGAGACATGAAGTTGAGTTGACCTCTTGTGTAAAAAAAAACAGAGTTGAACTTGGGGTTTCTGCAGCCAAGCAGAGGCTGATTACCAGCTTAACAGGCATTTTGGAGTGAATTTCTCCTTTACATTTTTCACAAAGGCTGTTGACAGTTTTTGACACATTCTGCTTAGAGATAATAACAGCTTTATAGTGCATGTATTTTCTGGAAAGCAGATTTTATTTCTTTCCCCAGAAATCTGATTCTGTCCCTAATTGGAGTTAATTAATGTGTACATTTTAAAAGTTTTTTTTGTATTAGACAAAAGGTCAAGGGACTACCACCTTACAAGGGAAAAACCTGTTTCCTGAGAAACAAGCTTGCTTCAGTATGTCTGTGACATCCCAGCACCCCATGCAGTGCTCTGTCGTGGTGGCCAGATTAATTATGGACCCTAATTGGGAACAAGAAACAAAAGAAGGAGTCTAGGGAAAGATGACTTCATCTCCCTGCTCATCTTACATTACTGTTCCACACAGAAAGATTGAGGCAACAGACACAACAGCAAACAAAACTATCTACACAGAGTTTTCCCTTAGCTGAGGAGAGAAAGGATAAAATGAGAAAAGGAACACTGTTCACCTGGAAAGTCACAAGAGCAGGTCTGAGTTTTCATCTTTTCCAGCCAGCATGTTTGTTTAAGCCCACACCTTTAAAAGTTTTTGTTCAAACAGATTGTCCTTGGGCTAATTTCTCCATCTCGTTCTGCTTTATCCTCAATTTGCTATAAGCCTGGGAATTTTTAGTCTCTGTGAAAGAAGCTTTCTCATACACTGACAGAGAACGCCTTGTCTGCTACATGAAGTTGTTACAACAAGGTGTGGGAGGGAAGTGAGGCATGACGGTGTTGCATAAGAGACGACTTCACGGTTGGCAGACCTGGGGGGATTACAAAGCAAATGTTCCGGTTCTTCAATTAATTATTTAATTTCAGATGAGTAGTATCGACTCAAATTGGCAAAAGCCTAGACAGATAGGTTGGCACAAGTAAAGACAGCATGTGGCCATTCCTAACTTACTAGTTGTTTTGGGTTTTTTCTGAGGAAAGGCATCTAACCACCGATTCTGACTCCTTGCCTATCAACACATACGTATCCCTCTAGTAAGAGAGTCGTGTCTCTTCTGTGGGCAGGCACCAGCTTTGTTGTATGCTGTTCAGCACCTTTCCCACAGGAAAGACTCACACTTTGTCCCTGCAGTCCCTGATCACATTCATTCCATCACCTAGCCTCACCCCCTTTCATCATTTGATTCACAATCACCGTTGTACCAACACCCAGAAGTCATAGCTTGGCCTTCCGTTCTTGGTTCTGCATGCTGCCACACTCCGCCATTCAAACCATAAAGCCATTTACACTCTGTGGGGAATTTCATGTACTTAAAGTTATTTCTATACTGATATAATTTAATGGGTAAATGGCAAATCAATAATTTTTCTGTATGCCAGGTACTTTTTGGCATTACTTCCCAATTATCCAGATAATCTTGCCTTCAAACAATCTGTTTTCCTCAGTGTGTCAAATTATCACATGTATTTTTTTTTCTACATAGTAATTGTGTTGGTTTAGTATGGATGGTAAAAAATAATTAGTGATTGATTTTGAAATTGATAACTAGATTAGTTAATTGAATATAGGTACATATTTTTCAGGAGGATTTTGGGAAGTTGGCTTTTTTTTTTTTTTTTNTTTGGGGGGGTTTTTGGGAAGTTGTTTTTTTTTTTTTTTTTTTTTTTGGCTAGTGGAGTAGGTAATACATGCTTGTGGGGTAGTTGGCTGGCCCAGGCCAGGCCCCGCTGCCCCACTGGGCTTTCGGGGCCAGGTCATGGCCGGGCCCGGTGGTAGTTGGTAGTGAGGAAGGGGACGAAAAAGCCAACTTTTAAGGGGAAATGAGAAAAACCTGAATAACCCAAGGAATGTCACAGAGGAGCAGAAGGATGTTACCTGTTTCTCAGAGGCACTGAGAGATTGTTCCTGTGGTTTTCAGTCTTACACCTGAACTGCTTGGGGCAGAGGTAAGGGCAAGGAAAGGAAAAAAAACACAGGCTAAAACAGGACATTTGGGAGTACCTAGAAATGTATTTGGCAGGTGGAGCACTCTGTGTTGGTGGACCTGGCTGTTTGGTATGTAGGTTGGGTCTCCTTCTCCTTCCTTTTATGGCAAGAACTTCCTGAATCAGTAAGTCTAATTCCTGCTATCACAAATGGGTATATCCTGTTATTGATGTCATATATTTGTCCTGCTTGGTGTTTTAAAACAGGTTGTTTATTCCCTTTATTTTTCATCTGTAAGACTGCACTGGAATCTCACATCCTTCCAATGATCAAAAACCACCCTCGAATTTCTGTCCTTTAGTTTGAGAGAGACTCGTGTCTATGATTGAAAAACATAGGAAAATGTTTCCAAGGAGATTAGAAATGACTGGCTGAGTTCTTTAAAATGTGGTATGTGCTTTGCATTTAGAAGTTATCTCTATATTTACCCAGCCTGGAGTAAATCCAAAACTGTTCGCCTGAGAGGACAAAAGGATAGCCAGATGGTGATGGAAGAGTTAACGGGACACAGCGGTTCCGCTGCTGACACGGGGAGCAGCCTGCTGCATTTCTGCAAGGTGATCAGCTGAAATGTTTGGGAGTTTGGTTTAGTTTCGTCAAAAAAAAAAAAAACAAAAAAAAACCAAAAAAAAAAAAAAAATAAAAAAAGGGCAGCAGCTTCTNAAAAAAAAAAAAGGCAGCAGCTTCTTACTGGAGGAAGAAAACCCAAAACTTCGGGGATTCTGTTCGGCGGAGTTTCACGTGAAGCTGCGCCCCCCGTTTCGCCGCCGCTCCCTGGCGGTCGGTCCGTCCCCACCTCCCGCGTTTGTGGGTGTGCCAGACCTGCCCCCGACCTGCCCGTTCCCCCCCTCCCCGCCCTGCCCTGCCCTGCCCAGCCCAGCGGGCGGGCCGGCGGGGCCGCGCTCAGCTCCGCCGGGGCCCGCGGCTGCTCGGGCACGGCCGGGGCCAGCCCGCCCCCGGAGGGAGCTGACCCCGCCGAGGGCAGCCAGGAGAGCACCCCGCCGTCTGGGCCGCCCCCGGTTAGTTTTTGTGCTTCGGTGGGAGCAGGAGGAGGAGCAGCGCAAGAACTTCTTTTAGAAGTAAGGTACTGCAGCGTTGGGGACGGTGCGCGCCTGGGCAGGAGAAGGGATGGCCGATACTCCAGAGAAAGGAGATTGGGAGAAACATCTCCAGACCACGAAGTCCAGGGAAACCTCCGACACCATATTATTGACCTGGGAAAGTTTTATTTACAGACAGAGTTCGGTGCAGTGAGCGCTAGTGGTGGGATGAGGCAGAGAGTTGACGTTTTGTCTCGAGAACAAGTGATTTAAAAGAGAATTGTATGTTTTGTATACGCAGCTAAATCGGCATTTGATTTCGCCGTGTGCCTTATTCATACCTCGCACTGCCCTGGTACGAACGCACCAGCGCGCCGTGTTGTAGAGCCGAGCAGGATGTGGGGGAGGAGGCTGGTTTGGTTCGTGAACTTTCGTGGGACGTTATTTCTCTTCTGATCAGACGGAGCAAAAGTTGGCTGTTTCTTTGTAGTAGAAGATAAAATGAAACATACGAAAAGAGCTATATTAATTATCTCCAAATATTGCTGAAATTGTAGTGGAAATCCGTGTCTGTGTCCACGGAGATGCTCAAGAAAGGGAAGGTTTGGAAGCAGGTTTTGTTGTGAGATTAACAGCTCTGAGCTGTTCTGTATAGAATTTCAGTGGGTGAGTGAGCAATTCAGATTCGTCAAGGCTGCATTGTTAGGGGATTTCAGTGCCTCGGTATTTGTTGAAAGCACAAGCAGTGCATTGCCCTCATGTATGCAGGAATAAGCAGCTGGATTTACACAGAAGTGTGACATCAGGAGCTGAGTTTTGAAGTGCAAAAAAGCAAATTTCAGCTAAGTTATGCTCTATAAAAAAGGATAATCACATGCAAAACACTTAATTTCCTGTTATTTTCAACATAATTTAGTACTGCAGTATCATGTGTAGGATCATGTATGTGTAAGTACTTTGAGAGCAGGTTGTATGAGGACAGCCTCACAGATATGTTTATATCTGGCCTTCCTGAATATCGGTCTGGCTTTCTTTGTAACTTGAATTTTTCATTTTTTTATAGCCAGTTCCAAGATGCTCAATTTGACATCTCCACATCTAATTTAGTTTTATTAATATTTTTCTGTGAGGGAGCAGCACTAAAATTCATTCAGCTATTTTGAAATTGACCACGCAACAGGGGAGTGAGATGGAGGTGTTTAAATAACCATTGCTATATTTTTTTTCCCCATGCCAATTAAAAGGTCAGAAAACTTTAAAGTGATCACATAGCTGGAGCTTCTGCATATCACAAACCGTAGCACATCCCTGACTTAGTTCCTGTGAGAACTAGAATAATCTCACCTGCCTAAAGCACTCTGTGACTTCACTGAGCAGGGTTTTTTGTAAATCAGTTCAGTGGTTAATTGCCTCTGCATGGTTTTTAATCTCAGTTTCTCCATGTTGCCTACCAACTACCACGTACCACTTATTAGATCACAGCAATTTTTCTTTTACAATTTTCTGTGTAGGTGCTTACAGATTGATTGTTCCTGAATCTCCCGTAGAGCCGATTAAATAGGTTGAGCTTTTGTCTTTTGATGTGTGGTGGAGTTTTTATCCCTTTATATTGTTGTGAATCTTTTCTGAACAGTTCTCAGTTTTTCTATGTTGCTGAATTCTAGACAAAAGATCAGGTTCCACCAGGAATCAGACCATACTACATACTCAAGTGAAATCATTTTCCATCCCCTTCGTGTTTGTGTCTTCCTAAATCCTATGGTTCTTTTAGTCTCAGGATCGCATCAGAGGTGATAATCATCCAAATCTTCTCGAGAATCATTGCTTCCAAAGGTGCCATCCATCCCATAATGTTGCCTGCTTCCCTCTGACCCTCCTTACCTGAGGGAACTCCATGCACATTATCCCTAAGTACGTACTACTGAACATGCCATTTATGGTAAAACACCTTTACAGTCAACAGTAAAGGTGGTGTACAAAATTATTTCCATCTAGAAGTGTCTCCTACTGGCTCAGTGTAGCAAGAAAGGCTCCTTTTTGCCACTTCAGCAACATCGCTGCTCGCAGGATATCAGAGTTCTGCTTTACATATCTTTTATCTGCTGCATCGTGCAAGTGCAGACATCTGTGGAATATATTCACTCAGCAGTGCAATCTGCTTGGCATCTGGCCATCCATGGGCAGGCAGGGCAATATCCCCTTTCCAGGTGGTCCCTTGTTAGGAAATGAATGAAGTAATGTAAATGAAAAGAGCCAACCTGAACTTTCTTCTTCCCGTCTTTAAGCTGAACTCCAGAGCTCTAGCAAAGCTGGAAGCTGTTCAGTTGAGCTTATTGTCTGTTTTGCAGCTGCCTCAGCATGTACAGGTTCCATCTGGGACCAACAGAGAATCACTGAAATGTTGTCAGGAATGCTGATCCAGGAGACTCTGTCCTGACCTGAAGTTCCTATACTCTCATGAGAGCTCCTGCTCTCAAGAGATTTTCAGCCTGCTTTGCAGGTCAAAAAGACAGTGAAGAAACACTCAGACTTTGGTGTACTTACATAAAACTTACAGTTTGCAAACCGCTGGAGTGGACAGCAGCTGCAGGCAGGACCCTTGTTCTTCCAACCAAATCAAAAGTATAGCTGGTCTTGGCTGAAAAGGGAATTGTTTTGTCTGCTTAAAGTTGTTTCCTGAATTTCTGTACCCAAGCCATACAGTGAATAAGAAAGGAAACAAGAAGGTAAGAAGGGAAATAAGAAGATAACAATAGACCTTTTTTCTTTTTTTTTCTTCTATCAAAGATCCTGGAGAAAAAGGTCTTGCCTATCACAAAAACAATCGGAACTTTTCAGTTTGGACGGTGAGATTGAGGTGTGGATTATAAAAATTTGCATACTCTAGAGCTACATGTACATACAGAGACTTAATGCTGAGAGCCAAAAGTTGGGGAACGTATAGGATTACGGTAGCTGCCCTCCTGTTAAACTCTACCCTGTGTTTACAGAGCATAATGCTGCCAGTGCTATCTATATTTATTCTTTGTGTTGGGAAAGTGTTGCCACTTCCATTGAATGACTTTCTACTGGTTCTCGCTGTAGCCTGCTGTGTTGGAGAAGGAGATAAAATATGTATCTACATATTATATCTACATATAAAATACATATATAGAATTAGGTCTTGCCTTGCCTTATGTTTAAATTGCAAACCATCCACTCAACATCCTTGACTAGCCAGAGCTTCTTGTGAAATGACTATAGCCAGGGACCTCCCGTGTTTTCCCAACTATTTCTGGTGGACCCTGAAGGATGCCAGTTCCAGGCACGCAGTGCTTTTTAACGTGTTTGGTGCGTGTTATTTTTGATCTAGTTCAAATTCTGCAATTAGCGCCCAGGCTTGTCCGTACAAGCCGCTCCTGCGGAGGAGCCTGTAGCGCAGGCCGGCCCGCGGTGAGCGCCGCGCAGCCCCGGGCTGCCCTGCCCTCCGCACGGACACACAGCCCCGGACACACAGCCCCGGACACGCAGCCCGGCGGGGAGGGCAGCCCGCTCACCCCGCTGCTATGGCAACAGGCCGGGAATGCCTCCGGCTCAGCCATCCCGCTCTCCGCTCCGAAGCGCCTGCTCTGCAGACAGCTCCATTGTCTGCCGGACAGTTGTCTTTTCCATCGGCTTCCAGCGAAATAGGCTCTTCCCGAAGACAAAAGCCTCGGCACAAAGAGACTGAACAGGGCTAAAAGTTTAAGGGGGGGGGGGGGAAATCCCTTTAATTTATGTTTTAACCGTAGGGGAGAGAGAAGAAAAATAATTCTGGCTTCTCTCACGTGATAGTTGGTGAAGAAGGAGAGGGGTCATAACTAGCTTTTTTTGGGATTTGGTAATTGCTCCCTGATGCATCCTGAAACTATTCACAAGGAGACTGGGTTGCCCACAAGACTGTGGCATGATTTTTATCCCTGCACAGTCAGGCTGCTGCCAGTTGAGAGCTGTTCAGATCATGTAATGAGAGATCTGGGTTTCAGTATGCTTTATGGGTGAACTAGTTTTCATATCCAAAATCATCAGAGTTGACCCTAAGAAACAGTTTTGTTTAGATCCAGCTTAGAGAACTCAAGTGCAGATTTGCCAAGTGTCAATAGATAGCTTGTTTTCTAGAGTTTCCCCCTTCTGTTGTGGTGCGGTGATGATGGAGAAATTTAGGGGGGAGGATACTGCTGAGTTAGTAAATACAGGATTTAATCTTGTAGGCTCTGTCAGCATTTCTAGAGCATTAAAATTCTGGTTCAAATAAACACACTCCCGGTACATTCTCTCTTCTTGTGTCAAGCAGAAACATGCTTTCCTTAAGCCAGTGGGAAGGCAGAATTCTCCTTCATGACTTCAATTGTTCATATGTGTGTTTCTGAACAAAGCCTACAAGAAATGCCATTCCGTGTGAGAAATTAAATTCAAACCTTTCCATAGGGTGCACATCCTTGTCCACATGACTGGCCTTTTTGTTTCTGCCATTTGACCTTGATGTGACCTAGATGAGTGGTACAAATCTGCAGACTGAAGAGATGCAGTGCAAAAGATCAGAATACATTACATTCCTAAATGAGTTTAGATATTTCTTCTAGACTTGTTAATGTGGTGGAAGTCTGCTGGTGGTACTTTCTCATCTGACAGCTATTTCTGACATTTTATGTAAGTCCAAATATCCAAATAGACCAGTGGACAAAAAAAATTTCACCCACCCCCATTTTCATAACATACTAAAGCAATTTTTCAGCATTATCTCATGAAGAAAATAATCTCTTTTCCAAGGACATGATTAGTTCTTGAAATGTTAGAATAGAATGTTCACCAGTGAACTGAGCAGTCATTCTTGTCCATAGCAATGTTGTTCTTCTTAGGTAACTCCTGTCAAATTTCCTCCACCAGTCAGTGCCACTGCGTAAGATACTGCTTTCGGGTATTTTGATTATGCATTAAGTGTTGCCCATTTATTTCTTGAATGTTCATTTGATCTTTTTGTAGGAATACATTAAAATATATATTTTATAATCTGAGTAGCTTTTGTTTAAACTCAGTAAAGTCCTCATTTTATTATCCCATGTTCCTCATTTCTCTAATCCCTGTTGTTTCTTTTGGGCAGGCCTCAGTTCTTTCAGGACTCTTCTGCAAAATCTCACATGGCCCTTCAGAAAGCTGAGCTTTGTTTACAGGGCACAGCAGCTGTGGGGGCCCTGTTGTTTTCCTTCACATTGGTCACATTCTGTGCTCAGCTCTTGTCTCTCTGGCGCCTCCACCAAACCAGCTACGCAGTTTGGTGATAGAGGCAGTAAGGGTTCCTATCACACTACCCATACCATTTTTTTTCCTCCCTAATCTTGTCCTGTACCCTGAAGAGATCTGTTAGGTCCCTTCCACATTTCCAGAATGCAGAAGTCTATTTCCACTTAGCTTTCTGTGGTGTATTTTGTACAGGGATTGTCCTGACACTATAGGCTCCACCCTATCCAGTCCTAGTACCCTGCCTGATTCCTGCTTCTGGTGCCTTAGGACAGAAATTTTCAGGATTCCCTGTTCCTCCCCTCTCTGCATTTCCAACAAAGGAATGGTGAGCATCATTTGGGGATGAAATAGGACACGCAGCTAAGACTACGTGGTGATGAGGGCTGCTAAAACTTAAAAATTACGAAAGAAATCAGTTGTCTGAGAAGTTATTCAGGACTAGCATACAGAAATTTGGACTTTGTATACCCTGTGTTTTGCCTCCAGCCAGCATCGTAGCTTGGATTGAAGGTTCCTGTTAAAGATGGAAAGATGGGAAGTGAAAATCAGCACAGAGGACTGAAGTATAGGTTTCTTCTTCACTTTTCACCACAGTGCTGTGATAATATAATGAATTACATCTTTCCAGTCTTCTCGTGTGGGTCACTTTTGCTCAAACTTTCACACTTAACAGAGTCCCACGCCTTTCCATTCACTGTAATCACACCAACGTGGTCCAAGGGAGGGAGGAAGAAATTGCTTGTTGAATCATTTCTGTTTGGCTGCTTCTGTGGTGTGACCCCGAATAATCCTGTGTACTGTGGCAGCTACACACATACATACAAAAAGGAAAAACAAAACTCCAAATGACATAAGATAGGCAACAGCCCAGTATTTGGTTCTGTTGATTTCCTGCAATTGTGAATAGCTGCACAACAGCTGGGGTTTTATGGTGAGAGCCTGGACTGGTTGTGTTAAGGGAGTCTCAGGCCTGGAGCAGATGACTGTGGAAAAGGGGGAATGGCCTCATCAATCACAGCAATATATCGTAAAATGAGCCAGTCTGTCATAGCAGCTTCCCAGGCCGGTCAACAGCTGCCTTGAAGTTGGAGATGACATGCTGATAACACCACAGGATGATAACAAAACTCTCAGACTTGGACAGAGGGCTGTATAGCAGGACGATTAATTAAAACTTATTTGGATGAGCAAGCTGACAAGTTTTCTGTCTTCCACTCTCTCTGGGAGTCTTTTTTTTTATATGTATACAACGGGTGAGCTGGGTCAACTCTGTTATTTTCCAAACTTGGCTGAAGTTGTTGGTACAGTTGTGCTCGTCCGACTGGCAGGGCAGGCACAAACTCTGACAGTGCAGCCGTGCTTTTCATAACACTCTCCAAGACAACCCCTGTAGCATCACTTTTTTTTGGATGGGCAAAAACTGAGATCAGTGTCACTGTAAAGGAGGCTGGAGTTAGGTTACCAGTAGTGGGAATATTTTTTTCCTACTGTGTTCTGTCTCTCTAAATTGTTGTGCTCAACATATATCCAAAACACATCTTTAAAGGCCTCAAGAGGTGAAAACAGCAATGCAGCATCCTGACTAAACCCTGCAACCACCTTAGCAACATCCCAACATGAATTTTGAAGACAATAACAGAACAATAACCAAATAAAGTGGTGGCTATCTGACTGTAAGAAGCATGTTTCGCGATCTGTTGCTGCATGCATTTGCTTTCCAAGGTCTTGGTAAGCCTTTTTCACTTGCCTCCAGTATTTTTTGGTGGAATCCTCCTTGCCTGTAAATAGTGTGGACAGTACCCTGTTTTTTAGCCTATGAGAGGAGCAAACAGGAAGAAGCAAAAGCCCAGCATTTCTCCTTGCCGTTCACAGCCAGTCTGGTATATAAGCACTGAGCCTTAGCTGTTTACTCCAGTTTCTCCACCTTTCTCTTTGTTTTCATCCAGACACACTTGCTTGCAATGGCCAGTCCACAAAGAACTACCCTGACACACATAAGTTAAGTTTTGCTCAGCCAAGGGCCACAGCTTCTACTTTCTGCAATTGTTTTATTCCCTACAGGAGCTTCCTTGCTTTTCCCTTTATCCTGTATGGTTCCTAGAAAACCCACAAGCTTTCACATGAGTTATGATAGCCAATTTATCAAACACACATGACAACAACCATTAACACTTCCCATTAACACTAATTAACACTTTCCATTAACACTAATACTACATCAGTATTTTTGCTTTGCTACAGAGAGAAAACTTGTGGAGCAGAGGCCATAAATTGCTGGCTGAAGGTCACTTAGACAGTCACATGGTTCAGATTAGCACCTAAGACTTTTGCAGCCCATTCCTGTGTCATACCCTTTGCATCATCCTGCTTCTCAGGCACCTTTAATTAATACTCTTTATTGAGGGTGTGGGTGTTGAGCTGGCAGGTGCATCTTCCTTGATATCTGTGTGGATCAGGCATTGCTTGTGGATCAGGCTGTCCTTTCTGTTTTCTCACACTACTTCCAGCCAGTTACCTTCAGTCTTTAGTGTTACGTGTCAAAAATCCCTCCAAAATTTTTTAAAAAAACAAATTCAGATACACATGGCTTTGTTATAGCTCTTCTCACTTTTGCATTAAGCACCTCACCTGTTAGCTCATAAAACTTCCCCATAGCCTGGAGCTGACATATGCTTTGAGTCAAGAAGAACAGGCCAGACTGGCTACTCTCATGCAGTTCCATGGTCTTCTCTGCATTTGATGCAGAAAATGTTTTTTATAACAAGCTACAGGGGTGAAAAGTATTCGCATTAGGCAGAAGTTGAGCACTGCTATCTTCCATAATTAATAGCTGTGTATCAGCTGTGTTGTCTATGAAACACATTTGTCTTCACAGTTCACCAGGTAGCTAAATTATTAAAATACATAACTGAAATTGAAGTTTGCACAGAATCTTACATTAGAAATTTCTAAATGGATCTTTGGGTTTGTTTTAAATATCAGCAGTGGCATAACTTGTAAGTCATTTTGATATTGCTCAGGGTAAAGGCAGTGAGTGTATAAATACAAGATTACCTCTTGACCACATGACCTGAGATATGCAGATGTATCTGGCAGACAGGATGTGAGCTGCTGACTTGATATGATATAAAACTTGATCCTGGGAAATGCCTTGGGCACAGGAATGAGGAAGTTAGTGCTACTATTTTTAAATGTTGTGAGGAGCCAGAAGTGTTTGCAGTAGTGCATTTTGAAGATGTAAAAAATCCTGTCTCTTTCTAAGTGATGTGCAGTGTCTATTTTTGTAAGCAGTGGATTGAGAACTGGTACAGGCTTATTCAACATCTCTGTGTACTGACTTCTTTTCTTGCTAAAGAATCAGCACAAAGACTGAGCACATAGTTGGGGTGACAATTCAGCCATGCATGAACTGCCCACCTAAGAATCAGAGAATCAATTATTTTGCATTGACTACCAAGTTGTCATCAGCTGATGTTACTGTCTGTGGTCACTACCAGTACAGTTTCTGAATGGATGGACTGGCAATAGCAAACCCAGAGTGTTTCAGCCACTTAACACACATGATGGTCTCCTGCCTTGGATTTTCCTGTGGCTATGGGAACATTTCTCATTTATTCGGCAGGGACAGACCCCATGCCTTTGCAGTACTGCAGCAACCATTTCAATCCATAACTCAATGCATGAGACCATAGCGTGTTGCTTTGCTGTCAAAGGTTATGCTGCTCAGTGGGACCCCAGGTTCTGAGTGGATCCTGTGCTGGCACATTTCCACCTGTAGTCTGGAACTGCAAATATCAGGCTCATTCCATGTGGCATTACCTTGAGTACTCAAGACAAAACTAACATGGTCTGCAAACCTCTGTATTTTGTTACTGGTCCATCATGTGTTAAAATGTTATGGCATAATGAAGTAACATGTTGTCTGTGTATGAGAGATTTATGTGATTGCCTTTTGCAAAATAGAGCTTGTTCAATGGATGGTCATCAGCTCCTCCAAGATGGATTGGGATTGTCTTTGCATTTATAGGGCTGGCTACGGATTTATTCTGCTTGCCAAATACCAACCTAATGAAGCATCCTGGGCTTGCAGACACATTTCTCTTTTCTTATTCACTCTCATTTCTTCATGAGCTCAATAGTCTCATCACAGTGGCAGTTCCACTGTTGACAGATATGTTGTATGTACTGTGGATTAAAATCAGAGAGGGAGGCAGACATCTGTGGAGAGAAGCAAAGTCTAATGTACATTGAGGAAAACAGTCTTTATTTATCTTTGCCAAAGTACTTTTAAAGGAACTGCTTTTTAAAAATATTGTGCATGTCTTCTTGTTCTTCATGTTTGCTCTTTGTTCTCCTTTTGGATGGAAGATGAAGTAGCGTGATTCATTCTTCTGCAGAGAATCTCATTCTCTTATTGATCTCCCTGCTGAAACAGGTTCAGCTTAGTGTTTTCCAGCTCTCCTCTGTCCCTTGACACACAGGCTTTGTCTTGCCTACCCAAACTGGGAGTGTAAGTATTCCTGTAGCTGCAACCATGACTAAGTCTAGGGTGTAGCCACTGTCTTGGTAACCTCTGGGCTGAGCACACCTTGCTGAGAACACAGATGACATAGGGGTATAAATATGTCAGTCATATCTGTGCCATGCCTTCAGGGGTAGAAATGAAGGTGCTTTGTAATGAATCATGTAGGTATGCTTACTTGCTAAGACATTTACTTTATGAATGTACCTGCTTGTTTAATAGAAACAAGTTCTCAGGTAGAAGAAGGAGGTTTTAATCTTTCCTCCATCACTTAGTTGAGATCTGTTCACAACTTGGCTCTAATTATAAACAAACAGTATTATGTCACATGTAGCATGTGAATTCTTTGAACAGGCATAGTCTTGTCTAAATCTTGTAAAAATCTTGAACGCTTCTTCTGATTATATCAGTGTTAATGTACCACCTTCTGGCCAGCTAATGGAAAAACATGAACTGATCTTCAGGAGGTTTCCCATGATTTGTGCCTCTCAAATGGGCTAAATCAAAAAGCCTCTTTTTCTATAATAGTTCTGGGACCCATTCACTACCACTGTGTTACACAAGAGAAGAACTCCACTCCTTTAAGTGCATAAAGAGAACAAAAAGTGTTTACTTCAATTTCTTTTTAGAGTAGCCATCTTTGCTGAAAAAAAAAATCAACAAAGCAAGCTTTGTTTAAGTGATAAGCAGTGTTTTTACTTGAAGTATGAAATGTTTCCTAGCTATGACTGGGAGAATTTTATTCTTTTTAAAAGTAACTGCCTCTAACATGTAATTCCTGCCTGATGTAAAGATGTAACAGTTCATTCAAGACGCTAACAACCTCGTCCATTACTTGCATGAACTAGATCTAATTTGGATCTAATTTGGAGTCTACTGTTCAAATGATAAATTGGTATGAAGAGACACAGGCAGGCACTGACACTTCAAAGCTATATATCTCTCTTTGTTGCAATGTTCTGGTATTTTTGTATAGGCTGCATGCTTGTTCTTGACTGTAATTCTGTCAGAGTATTAGTACATTAACTTCTAAGTGTTTACAGGCTAAAAACTAAGCAGTAAATCCAGAAAGAACATTTTCTGAATATGAATATCTCCTGCACAAATCTAATTTATCAGTTTTGTGTGCACTGTGTTACAGATGCTTGGTTTTGTCTTAAGACTAGCCAGATACGTTGTGATTTCTTAGGGCACTGTGTAGTACAGACTGCAGAACATATAAGAAACTTTTATAAAACTGTAGTTGTAGTCAGGATCTGTACAAGAGAAAGGGGAGTTCACTGTACACAGACTATGAATTGCTGAAATATTCTTTCAGTTATTCCATACCATATCTGACACACTGGTGATATGGAATTTTTTTATGAACCAGAGTTTTAACTACTCTAAATATAACACAGTAAAAACATCGAGTATTTTTAAATTAAATCACGCAAGAAAGTTCTACGTTGCAAACTAATTTTGTTATCTTAAACATTTTCTTTATTCAAGGAAGAGTGAAAGGGCTCTGATTGAATTAATTTGTTTCTCCAGTTGAATAAACAGAGAAGAGGAAAATGATTGATAGCTTCTGTAGCATAGTGCAATGAGACTTACAGCTGCAACTACTGCTCTTTCTGGTGGTGTGAAACCAGTGTCTTAATGGTTGGTTCAGTCTCGTTTGTTGGGAAGGTGCTCTGTTCCTTCTCCAAGCCAAC